>CAOKYR010000114.1:0-66018 GCA_948473455.1 Teleiodes luculella | reverse complement strand
TTTTGATGTCAGATTCGTCATCGGAGTCCACTGGGGACCCCAGATATCGATTTTGGAAGCAATCGGACCAGAAACAAAAAAGTTCAAAATGGCGGCCATTTTTTCCAATTCTCATGTCAGATTCGTCATCGGAGTCCACTGGGGACCCCAGATATCGATTTTGGAAGCAATCTGACCAGAAACAAAAAAGTTCAAAATGGCGGCCATTTTTTCCAATTCTCATGTCAGATTCGTCATCGGAGTCCACTGGGGACCCCAGATATCGATTTTGGAAGCAATCGGACCAGAAACAAAAAAGTTCAAAATGGCGGCCATTTTTTGCAATTCTCATGTCAGATTCGTCATCGGAGTCCACTGGGGACCCCAGATATCGATTTTGGAAGCAATCGGACCAGAAACAGAAAAGTTCAAAATGGCGGCCATTTTTTCCAATTTTGATGTCAGATTCGTCATCGGAGTCCACTGGGGACCCCAGATATCGATTTTGGAAGCAATCGGACCAGAAACAAAAAAGTTCAAAATGGCGGCCATTTTTTCCAATTCTCATGTCAGATTCGTCATCGGAGTCCACTGGGGACCCCAGATATCGATTTTGGAAGCAATCGGACCAGAAACAAAAAAGTTCAAAATGGCGGCCATTTTTTGCAATTCTCATGTCAGATTCGTCATCGGAGTCCACTGGGGACCCCAGATATCGATTTTGGAAGCAATCGGACCAGAAACAAAAAAGTTCAAAATGGCGGCCATTTTTTCCAATTCTCATGTCAGATTCGTCATCGGAGTCCACTGGGGACCCCAGATATCGATTTTGGAAGCAATCGGACCAGAAACAAAAAAGTTCAAAATGGCGGCCATTTTTTGCAATTCTCATGTCAGATTCGTCATCGGAGTCTACTGGGGACCCCAGATATCGATTTTGGAAGCAATCGGACCAGAAACAAAAAAGTTCAAAATGGCGGCCATTTTTTCCAATTTTGATGTCAGATTTGTCATCGGAGTCCACTGGGGACCCCAGATATCGATTTTGGAAGCAATCGGACCAGAAACAAAAAAAATCAAAATGGCGGCCTTTTTTTCAATTTTGATGTCAGATTCGTCATCGGAGTCCACTCGGATGTCGTGGACCAGAAACAAAAAAGCATAAGAAAGGGAAGGGTCAAAGAGAGAAAGAGACAAAAGGTAATCAGAAGAGCGAGCAAAATTTTTCGTTCTTAACCGGTTAATTGAACAGAAACCGAAATCATTTCACTCTTTGAGCAAAACCAGAAAAAATATGGGTTCCGGTAGAGCGAAACCGAAATGATAACGCTCTCTTGCGCAATGTATGGAGATGCAAAAGAACTGGTTTTAAATTTTAACCAGGTTAACAAGCCCTGATTAAATTTAATTCTTGTCATCGATAGGATATTAGCAAAGGAACGCCACTATTGCATTGACGGTTAGAAGCGTGTCAGAAGCCAACTTCACTCGTAACTTGTCAAACCGCAAGTGACATTTCAACTCAAGAATTGAGTTCAAGAGTAGCGGTCTAAAATTGACATAGTACGGCTTGTTAACCTGAATTACGGTCCCATCTGGCAGAAAGCATGAAACTTAGCATACATGTAGCTTTTATATATGTGCTTCAATGTCGATATGGAAACACGCTGAGAAATGATTACCCCCCCCCTTTTTCCCTCATTTTACCTCCCTCATTTTGGTTTTTTTCATTTTCTACAAAAACGCTAGGACTGATGAGTTTACTTTTCAAGAACCAAATAGTTGTCGATAAATTACCTACAAAATGATACTACATTTTATAGTGCTAAGATTAATATATTTCTATATACAGCCATCAACGTATTATGAAATTTTAAAAACAGGCACACTTTTTTCTTCCTTACTTCATTTATAGGAAAACGACAAGAGTGGTGATAAAATGGACTAAAGAAGTCAACTACCTTATACATTAAGCTAAAAAATGACATTTATTTCATAGTCGTAAAGGCATTACTTCTAGAGTTACAGCTCACCGCGTCTGACTCAAGTACTCTTTTTTTTACCTTTTTAGAATACATCTTTCTGTTAACTTTGTTTAGCGTAGATTAGATTCAGATTTTCCAATTAGAAATAAAACAGTCCATGTACTAATCCAGGCCACAGTCTATTTACATGTAAAACTAGCTGTCTGCCCGCGGCTACGCTTGCGTTGTGTTTCGACATTTCCGTATTAATTTTTAACTATCCCACTTTTTTCCGTGATTTTATAGTATCCAACATGTTGACCGAGTATATAAGGTACCACCATGCAAAATTTCGTTTCAATCGGTCGAACAGTTTCGGAGATAAGCCCGTAGAATATACTGCGCCGTATGAGTTACTAAAGTTTTTTAACTATCCCACGGGAACATTTTATTTTTCTGGGATTAAAAGTATCTAAGATGTTGACCGGGGATATAAGGTACCACTATACAAAATTTCATTGAAATCGGTCGAATAGTTTCGGAGATTAGCCCGTGCAAAGAAAAACAAAAAAAAATCTATAAAATCTGTACATAGAAAAAAAATGCTATAAACCTATTCAAGGGGATGTAAGAAGCGATATAGTACATACCCAGATTTTTTTTAAATATTTTTGTTTCTCTGTTTGTCTGTTTGTACGGGCTAATCTCCGAAACTATTCGACCGATTTCAATGAAATTTTGTATAGTGGTACCTTATATCCCGGTCAACATCTTAGATACTTTTAATCCCAGAAAATTAAAAAGTTCCCGTGGGATAGTTAAAAAACTTTAGTAACTCATACGGCGCAGTACATTCTACGGGCTTATCTCCGAAACTGTTAGACCGATTGAAATGAAATTTTGCATGGTGGTACCTTATATACTCGGTCAACATGTTGGATACTTTAAAATCACGGAAAAAAGTGGGATAGTTAAAAATTAATACGGAAATGTCGAAACACAACGCAAGCGTAGCCGCGGGCAGAAAGCTAGTTTTACATGTAAATAGATTGTGGCCTGGATTAGTACATGGACTGTTTTATTTCTAATTGGAAAATCTGAATCTAATCTACGCTAAACAAAGTTAACAGAAAGATGTATTCAAAAAGGTAAAAAAAAGAGTACTTGAGTCAGACGCGGTGAGCTGTAACTCTAGAAGTAATGCCTTTACGACTATGAAATAAATGTCATTTTTTTGCTTAATGTATAACGTAGTTGACTTCTTTAGTCCATTTTATCACCACTCTTGTCGTTTTCCTATAAATGAAGTAAGGAAGACAAAAGTGTGCCTGTTTTTAAAATTTCATAAAACGTTGATGGCTGTATATAGAAATATATTAATCTTAGCACTATAAAATGTAGTATCGTTTTGTAGGCAATTTATCGACGATGATTTGATCTCTGAAAAGTAAACTCCTCAGACGTACTGTTTTAGTATAAAATTCAAAAAACCAGAATGAGGGAGATAAAAGGGGGGGGAAAGGGGGGAAACAATAATTTATCGAAGTGTTTCCATATCGATATTGAAGCACATATATGACAGCTACATTCATGCCAAGTTTCGTACTTTCTGCCAGATGGGACCGATATCCTTATATTTTTTAGCTAGCAAGCCGTACTAACATTGATATTGCATTGGGTTGGAATCGGGATCGACATTGATTTCAAGAGTAGACCTACTGCAGGGCAAGCATGTAAGACCGCGACAGGCTCGAGAAGCTGTCAAAACGCGACATAGAGCCTGTCTCGCGGGGTTGTCGCGGGGAGCTAGCACAGTTCCCGCGAGAGAGACACAAAAATGGCGACCTTATGTCAATCGGCGAGAACGCGACGGAATGGGCATTGTCCATTTTTTGGAAGTAGTTCTGTTTAAAAAACCATTTAGAGGAATAAGCTCGGTGTTTATTTTTCTGTAGTCAAAATTAAAAAATATGCAGTAATTAATTTTATATTGCAATAAATATGTTTGCCCTTCATTTGACCAACGACGTCATCACCGTCACTATGGTGAATTATCGGTAAACTACCATACTATCATTAAAAAAAAAACTGACAGTCGGTTGTCTTTGCTGTCAGTCATGATTTCTTGGCGGGAAACTCAAGTAAAGCGGGCGTTTTTGATTTTTGCTCCAATTTTATTTGCAGTGTTCTTAGTTAAACATATCTTTTCCCTGTGTAATTTAGAGTAAATTAACTGGTGATAGTGTGCTATGGACGGTAACGAGGGGGTTGAGGGCGGTCCTGCCCTCAATCCGGACGCTAAACGTAAGAGACATGAGGACTCTTCTAGCGGCGGGGGTGGTGAGCAGGCTTCCTACTTACCCTTCTATAAACCAAATTATAAAAGACTATACCCTGATAATGCTTTAAATCTTGAATATAAAGTATTATTTCAAGGCGAAGGTACTGAAAGGATTGGTAATAAAAGTCCAATATACTTAAACCATATATTTACAACTTCTCCAGACGTTAAAGGCGTGACAGCGATTCACAGATTGAACGCTAATAAGATTGTACTGATTTTTAAACAATATAACACTGCTAACAATTTTATAAACAACACAGAATTTCTTCAGAAACATAACTTGAGAGCCTTCATCCCAGCAACGCAGATTGAGAGGACAGGCATTATCAGTTTTGTGCCTGCACATATTTCCAATAAAGAGCTGTCTACAAAATTATCCTCAAACTATGAAATTGTCGCCATCAGAAGATTTACAAAGAAAGTTAACAATGAAAAAGTGCCATTACAAACAGTCAGTTTAACCTTTCTTTCTAATGTCTTGCCTGATACTGTCCAATATGATCTCTTTTCATACAGAGTGTTTGAATATATCCCACCATTGCAGCAGTGCTATCGCTGCTTAAAATTCAACCACTCTGCAAAAGCATGTAATGGGAAGCAGAGATGCAGCTGCTGCGGCGGCGACCATTCATTCCGTAATTGTGATAAACCTGATCAATTATGCTGCGCAAATTGCAGCGGCCCTCATTTAGCAATCTCTAAATTATGTCCAATTAAGATGAGAAAAATTGAAGAAAAAAAGAATAAGATATCTTACTCGAGTGTTGTTAGTACCAAAAAGATTACTCATGATGAATTCCCTCCTTTACCAAAGAAACCAGTAAAACCTGCATACAACTTTGCCCCATTTGTAAATAATGTTGTAAATACTCCTGTAAATACATCTGTAAATAATCCTGTAAATACTTCTGTAAATAATGTTAATATTTCTCCTGCCTCACAAAATGTAAATAAAGATACTCCTACCAAAATGGAAGATCTAAAAGCCATATTGCTATCTAGCAATGATTTAACAATGGCAATTGTCCGCTGTCTTGTATCACTAGCCAATAGTAATGAGGGTTCTAATATTACCACTAAATCAATTAAGGAAATGCTTTTTAAATCTCTTAGTTAATGGATAGTACACCAATCACACAATCACATTTACGCATTGCACATTATAACATACAAAGTGCTCATAGTAAAAAGCCCCTTCTAATAAAGTTTTTACAAGAACAAAGTATTGATATCTGTCTTCTCAATGAAACTTGGTTTAAGAATTCTGATCGCAGTTTTAGTATACCTGGTTTTAACATTTACTATCGAAACGCCAGTAACCAACACGGCGGCGTTGCTATATTAATAAAACTGTATCTTAAATATAATCTTTTGCAAACCACTTTTTATGAGGATATTCAAACAATTGCAATATCTCTTTCTACGGTGCGCGGAAATCTAACGATTCTTGGTTCTTATTGCCCACCTTCCAGTGGAAATATGAGAATAAATAAGTTACGCAATATTTTAAGAAATCTTCCTAAGCCAATCCTAGTAACTGGAGATTTTAATGCTCACCATATTGCTTTTGGATGCTTATCAACGAAAGGTCGAGGCCAACAGCTATATGATTTAATTGACGAGTTAGATTTATGTATTCTTAATGATGGCTCTGTAACAACAATACATTACCCTAATACTGTACCCTCAGCTATTGATGTTAGTTTTGCAAGTGCATGCATAACTCCCTTGTGTAACTGGTCAGTTCACGACGATAATATGGGTAGTTACCATTATCCTACTATAGTTGAAATCACATTGAGTATAGACAGATATCAATATAATCCTCCACATGAAAAGTTTTTATACAACAAGACAGATTGGAACCGATATTATAATATTTCAGAAAACTATTTCGATAATGTGATTGTGGATGAGTCTGACCCATTACAAGCATAATAATATAATCTTTTTTGTGATAGACTTAATTCACTAAAACTGGAGTGTGTTCCTAGGTTTGTGAGACATAGTACTTTTAGATCAAAACCACCAGCTCCGTGGTGGAATGAAAGATGTGAGAAGGCTGTAGTTGCTTCATATGAAGCATTGAAATTTTACCGGAATAATCCTTCTATATCAAACTATATTAATTATAAAAAGATGGATGCAATTAAAAAGAAGACTATTTCTGAGGAGAAAAAAGATGGCTGGAGAAATCTTTGTAATAGTTTTAATAGAACAACTCCAATCAGTAAAATATGGAATTCCATCAAGTTGTTCAAGAGGATTAAAGCCAACAATAAAACTTATTGTGACACATTTGTAAGCTCCTTTTTAGATAAGCTTTCAGCTAATGGTAGAGATATTGAAGGATTAAATGCTAGATTCAGTCTAAATAATTCAAACAGTAATTCTAAATTCCTATTAGATCCATTTACCTTTGAAGAATTCAAATTAAGTTTAGACTCACGTAGGAATACTACTCCAGGTTTGGATGGATTTCCATATCTTGTATCGATTAAGAGTAATTCTGGATATGGTTCGGGACTCCTTTTAATAAAACATTTACATCCATCTGTCCAAAAACTATTTTTAGATATACTTAATGCTCTTTGGCTTCAGCAAATCATTCCTGAATCTTGGAAAACTCAGTGTGTTATCCCTGTTCTTAAAGCTGACAAACCTCCAGATGATGCCAACTCTTACCGACCTATATCTTTATCCTCGTGTTTAGGTAAAATCTTTGAGAATATGATCAAGATTCGTCTTGACTGGTTTGTGGAGTCTAACAGCATTATTCCGAACATTCAATTTGGGTTTCGTAGAGGTCGTAGTTGTGCAGACAGTTTCGTTTCCCTGGTATCAGACCTGAAACATTGGAAAAGACACAAATCAATTGTTTGTACTTTTTTAGATGTTCAAGGGGCCTCATGTCCTCATGTTCAGCCTGGTATATTGGTAAAAATTTTATCGCGCTTAGGTATTCCTGGCTTGTTGTGCAAATGGATATATAACTTTTTAACAAACAGGATCTTATATGTCAAACATAATAACATCTTACATGGTCCTAAGTCAGCTTCCAAAGGTACGATGCAGGGGGCGACTCTGTCTCCTTTATTATATAACTTGTACACAAGTGAAATTTGTAAATATGTAAATACTAATAATGTTAATATCCTGCAATTTGCAGATGACTTGGTTTTGTACAGTGGAGATTATAATGTAGATACTGCTGTAAATAATGTAAATACTGCCCTCAAACAGCTTCATAAATACTATTCAGATGAGCTTGATCTGAAAATTAATCCTAACAAAAGCAGTGTATTGATTCTTAGCAAAGATATTCCTTCCGTACATGTTAATTATAATAATATCAATATTCCAGTTGTGATGAGTCATAAATTTTTGGGAATAGTTTTGGACACAAAACTGACATTTGAAAAACACATTCAGTACATCACAAAGAATGCTTTAAAAGGTATTAACATTCTTAAATGTCTAGCAGGAGTGTCTTGGGGTGCAGACCCTAAAACACTTTCTATGTTATACAAATCAATTGTGAGAAGCCACTTTGACTACAGTTGTCTGGCTTATATGAATAGTACTTATGTATGTAAATTGAATGTTCTTCAGAATAGAGCTCTGCGTATTATTTTGGGTGCAATGTGTTCAACCCCCATCAGGGCTATGGAAGTTGAAGCTAAAATTGAACCACTGTGTCTTAGGAGACTGCTCATTGCTGAGAGATTCTGTGCTAAACTAAATGCATCTAATAATCAACTTGTTATTAAAAAAATTCTACCTGATTCTGTCCAATTTGAAGGTCCACTGACATCTGGTCCAAAACTCCTAAGAGGAGAATTTCCTGAACTGCATCACATTTTCCTGGAAATACAAAAGAAATATTCTTCAATATTCAAACATTCCTTATGGCCCTGCTACATAGCTTCATACAGTAATCATACATTTGCAGTACAGATTATTGAAACTAAAGTTTACTCCAACATAGATTATCAAATTTTTTTGGAACAGAATAAAAAGTATTACCGATTTTATACAGATGGAAGTAAGAATGATGTTCATGTAAGAAGTGCAGTATACGACCCACAAATAAAATTTGCGCAGAGCTTTACTCTAAGCTCGACATGCTCTATTTTTACTGCTGAAGCATATGCTGTCCTGGAAGCAATGAAAAGAATAAATAACATACATTTTAGAAAATATTTTTTGATTGTAACTGATTCCTTGAGCTTAGTACAATGCCTTGTAAATAATAAAATACATTTTAAAAATAATTATTTAGTGTACAATATCAAGCAGTATTTAATTAGATATGCAAGTAATGGTATTGAGGTTGCTTTTATGTGGGTGCCTTCACATAAAGGAATCACAGGCAATGAGGTTGCTGATAGAACAGCTTTTGAGGGTAAAAATGCTTTAGATGTAAGGTTGGCTATGCAAATTCCTTTCACTGACTGTTATCAATTTATAAGAGAAGATATTTTGCACTATTGGCGTGATTTCTGGAAGACTGATCAAGAAACTAAGGGAAAATGGTATGGAGAAATACAGCTGGATATACCAAACAAGCCGTGGTACAATGACTTACCTAATGCTAGCCGTGACTTTATTACCATAATTAATCGCCTCAGATTTGGACATTCAAAGATAGGTACCAGCCCACTTATGCAGACTGAACATAGGTAATTCAAGATAGCAAATGTGAACACTGTCAACAAGCTCATTGTGACGCAGAACATCTGATTTTGTCATGTCCGTCATTTTCTGTACAACGTTTGATACTCGCAAGTGACTTGAGCGAATTGGACGTAAAGGTACAGTTACACATGCTAATAAAACGTCATGCTTATTAGCATGCTTAAAGCGAGCATGCTCTTTGAACTGACACATTTGCTTATGTTTAGCATGCTTCTTTTAAGCAAACTTTTAAATAAGCATGCTCAAAGCAAACGATTGAACACACATGCTAATTGAGCACGGGCTAGGCTTCGGTATCGACATTGTAGCAAGTTCTATGTCAGTGTCAGTGCGTGAAAAATGGAAATCCAAGTGGGCCTCTCCAGAAAATTTAATAGTATAACCATTTTGATTGCAATACAGTGTGTCCAAAAGCTTGATGCAAACGATTGATCGATACTAGCATGCTCAATAAGCAAACCTGTTCACACGTGCTAAAAGCACCCCCCCTTCCACCCGCGCTGCAGGTAGCATGCCCAAAAATCGCACGACTGTCGATTTTTGAGCAAACTCGAAATTAGCATGCTCATAATTAGCAATGCTTCGATACACATGCTACTAGGTAGCAACTGCTCAATAGTGGCATGCTTTCGTGCTACTAATGAGCATGTGTAACTGTACCTTAAATATTTCCCCCCGCCGCTTGTGTGATTTACTAAAAGTGAAAGAATGTTATTTTCCATTATACAAATATATTAAAAATACGGTTAATACGGTTAAATACGGTTAAATACGATAAAATAAACTTTAAATAAGTGAAGAAACAAGAAGTGTTTGTGATACTGGACCAAATAAGACTTGGCCTAAAGGTCTTGAAACCAGGCCATAAATTAAACAAAAAAAAAAAAAAGCTGTCAGTCATGTCAAAACTCAAATCAAAACAGTTTTTTTCGGCGGGAAAACTTTGCTAAGGAAGGCGCGCTTTTCGGAAGAAAATTTTTGGAAATTCCAAAATCATTGTTAATATTGTATATTTTATTGTAAATAATTGTTTTGTACATTACAAAGGAGGTCTGTATAAAGTTCTTTAATAATGGCGCGGCAGCGCCGCAAAAAGCGGGTCCGGTCCTCTGGACTGGGCCCCTTGGATCCTGATCCTGATCGTATGGAGTCGCAGTCGCTTGAGGGTAACGATGAGTCAGATTCGTCTGAAGATTCGTTACCTGTTAATAAATATGAGACATACACTGTATCCAATTACACAAGGAGATACCCTGAGAACTCAAACAAATCAGAGTTCATAGTCTTTCTGTCACACAAAGACGAAAATAAACCTTTTTCTGATTCAGACAGACTTGCTCTTTCTCAGGGTATTAGAAAGCACTGTGTTGCAGGCGTCCTTCATCTGCGGCCTTTTAACAGATACAAAGTCGGCATAACCTTTGATTTGGCTAACAACGCCAACATGTTTCTGAAAAATAAAAAATTTTTAGACGAGTTGTTTTTAAAAGCTACTATTCCGGCCGCTGACACTGAGGTTACTGGGGTAGTAACCTCAGTTCCCACTGACATGTCCAACAAACAAATTTTTGCTTCGATCTGTAGTTCCAAAAATATAATTCAGGTTCGCAGGTTCATGCGTCGAGTTCAACTTGAGGGTGGCGCTCCTACGTATCTGCCAACACAGACCGTAGCAATTACTTTTGCCTCCACCCAGATGCCTGAGTACGTATATCTGGACTCTTGGCGGCATGAGGTAAGGGCCTATATTCCTCCCGTAAAACAATGCCTGAAGTGCCTTCGCTTCGGGCATATAGCGAAATACTGCAAAAACGATGAAGTCTGTTCAATATGTGCACATAAGCACAGTTTTAAGCAATGCATTGTTGATAAGTCCAATGCTAAATGCGCTAACTGTAAAGGAAATCATATTGCAATATCAAATCTATGTCCAATTAAGAAGGAAAAAATCGAAGAAAATAAAATTAAATCCCGCTCTGCTAAGTATGCTGATCTGTTCAGTGCATCAGAATTTCCACAACTATCTGCCAAGAGCTTCGACATTCAAATAAATAATTTGCTAAAATCTGATAAGTTTGTGAAACTCTTGGTTGAAGCAGTAACTAAAATGATCTCGAATAACAAAAATAATATCCCCATAAATTCCGAATCCGTACAAAATATTTTGAAAGAGACGTTTACTAAGAAATCTCCTCCCTAATTTTCAATGGATTCAATAAACATTTTTCAATGGAATGCACAAAGTATACTTAGTAATAAACACATTTTAACTCAATTTCTCTACGACAATAATATTCACATAGCAATCATAAGTGAAACTTGGTTAAAGCCTGAATAGTACGGCTTGTTAACCTGAATTACGGTCCCATCTGGCAGAAAGCATGAAACTTAGCATACATGTAGCTTTTATATATGTGCTTCAATGTCGATATGGAAACACGCTGAGAAATGATTCCCCCCCCCTTTTTCCCTCATTTTACCTCCCTCATTTTGGTTTTTTTCATTTTCTACAAAAACGGTAGGACTGATGAGTTTACTTTTCAAGAACCAAATAGTTGTCGATAAATTACCTACAAAACGATACTACATTTTATAGTGCTAAGATTAATATATTTCTATATACAGCCATCAACGTTTTATGAAATTTTAAAAACAGGCACACTTTTTTCTTCCTTACTTCATTTATAGGAAAACGACAAGAGTGGTGATAAAATGGACTAAAGAAGTCAACTACCTTATACATTAAGCTAAAAAATGACATTTATTTCATAGTCGTAAAGGCATTACTTCTAGAGTTACAGCTTACCGCGTCTGACTCAAGTACTCCTTTTTTTACCTTTTTAGAATACCATCTTTCTGTTAACTTTGTTTAGCGTAGATTAGATTTAGATTTTCCAATTAGAAATAAAACAGTCCATGTATTAATCCAGGCCACAGTCTATTTACATGTAAAACTAGCTGTCTGCCCGCGGCTACGCTTGCGTTGTGTTTCGACATTTCCGTAGTAATTTTTAACTATCCCACTTTTTTCCGTGATTTTAAAGTATCCAACATGTTGACCGAGTATAAAAGGTACCACCATGCAAAATTTCATTTCAATCGGTCTAACAGTTTCGGAGATAAGCCCGTAGAATATACTGCGCCGTATGAGTTACTAAAGTTTTTTAACTATCCCACGGGAACATTTTAATTTTCTGGGATTAAAAGTATCTAAGATGTTGACCGGGGATATAAGGTACCACTATACAAAATTTCATTTAAATCGGTCGAATAGTTTCGGAGATTAGCCCGTACAAAGAGAAACAAAAAAAATCTATAAAATCTGTACGTAGAAAAAAAAAGCTATAAATCTATTCAAGGGGATATAAGAAGCGATATAGTATACTCAGATTTTTTTTTTATATTTTTGTTTCTCTGTTTGTCTGTTTGTATGGGCTAATCTCCGAAACTATTCGACCGATTTGAATGAAATTTTGTATAGTGGTACCTTATATCCCCGGTCAACATCTTAGATACTTTTAATCCCAGAAAATTAAAAAGTTCCCGTGGGATAGTTAAAAAACTTTAGTAACTCATACGGCGCAGTACATTCTACGGGCTTATCTTCGAAACTGTTAGACCTATTGAAATGAAATTTTGCATGGTGGTACCTTATATACTCGGTCAACATGTTGGATACTTTAAAATCACGGAAAAAAGTGGGATAGTTAAAAATTACTACGGAAATGTCGAAACACAACGCAAGCGTAGCCGCGGGCAGACAGCTAGTTTTACATGTAAATAGACTGTGGCCTGGATTAATACATGGACTGTTTTATTTCTAATTGGTAAATCTGAATCTAATCTACGCGAAACAAAGTTAACAGAAAGATGGTATTCTAAAAAGGTAAAAAAAAGAGTACTTGAGTCAGACGCGGTGAGCTGTAACTCTAGAAGTAATGCCTTTACGACTATGAAATAAATGTCATTTTTTAGCTTAATGTATAAGGTAGTTGACTTTTTCAGTCCATTTTATCACCACTCTTGTCGTTTTCCTATAAATGAAGTAAGGAATAAAAAAGTGTGCCTGTTTTGAAAATTTCATAAAACGTTGATGGCTGTATATAGAAATATATTAATCTTAGCACTATAAAATGTAGTATCGTTTTGTAGGCAATTTATCGACGATGATTCGGTCTCTGAAAAGTAAACTCCTCAGACGTACCGTTTTAGTATAAAATTCAAAAAACCAGAATGAGGGAGATAAAAGGGGGGGGAAAGGGGGGAAACAATAATTTATCGAAGTGTTTCCATATCGATATTGAAGCACATATATAACAGCTACATTCATGCCAAGTTTCGTACTTTCTGCCAGATGGGACCGATATCCTTATATTTTTTAGCTAGCAAGCCGTACTAGAACAGAAATTCTGTATCAAAGGCTACAAGATTGAAAGAAATGATACAGGTAACAAACACAATGGCGTAGCAATTTTAATACATAACAGTATACCCTATACTAGAATTAATACTAGTTTTGATAACTCATTGCAAAATCTTTGTGTTCGTGTAACAATGGGCACTCAGGAGATAAGTATTGTTAGTTTTTATTGTCCCACTAATTGTAATCCCTCATTTAATAAAAAAAATTTTGATGCATTAATAAAATCCATTCCTGTTCCTATGATTTTTGCTGGTGATTTCAATGCGCACCACACTTCTTGGGGATGTCACTCTACATCTTCTCGTGGTAGGGATGTATTGGAAGTAATTGATGACAATAACTTGGTTCTTCTTAATGATGGCCAACCAACCACTGTTGGGTCTCTGAGTTGGCGTCCAAATGCCTTAGACTTGTCCATTGTGAGTCCTTCTTTAGCTCTTTCTTGTGAATGGTCTATTCACAATGACCCTCTTGGCAGCTATCATCTTCCTGTAATGTTGAAAATATCTTTAAATTGCAGTTCTAGAAGGGCGAATTTGACACATGTGCCAACCCACCAAAACTTTCGTTTGGTGGATTGGAAAATGTATCAAAATAAAGTTGAAAATCTTTTGTCAGAGTTCTCTGTTCGGTCTTATCCTCCTCTAGAGGCTTATTCCCTGTTTTGTAAAATTTTATTATGTGCTGTTGACTCATCCATTCCTTCCAAATCGAATACTTCTAACAATGTATCATCCATCAATAGAGGGGCAGGCAGAAGGCCTTCTCTCCCTTGGTGGAATGATAAATGTTCAGAAGCAGTTAAAAAATCTAAATTAGCTTATATTCATTTTAAAAACAATCCTTCTGAAACATCTTTCTTAGAATTTAAAAGACTTCAAGCCTTAAAGAAGCTTACCTTAAAAATGGAGAGGAGAAACAGTTGGATATCATTGTCGAATACTTTCCATCGTTGCACGCCGCTTACAGTAATCTGGAACTATATGAAAAAATTTAATAGAACTTTTGTTTCAAGTAGTAGTAATAATGATAGTTGGGTCCAAGAATTTCTTAATAAATATACACCAGATTATGTACCAAGTAATAATTCTTCATCAAATAACTCGGATTTTAATTCTAATAATAATTTCTTATTACAACCTTTTAGTTATCAAGAACTTGAATCTGCTGTTTTGTCTAGGAAGGATAGTGCTTTTGGATTAGATGGTATTCCTTACAAAATGTTTAAAAATCTTAATAAGAAATCACTAAAAACTTTTTTGAATGTTTTAAATTATCTCTGGGAAAACAATGAAATTCCTCCATGTTGGAAAACAGATTGTTTAGTGCCTATCTTGAAACCTGGCAAATCTAGATTGGACAAAGACTCCTATCGTCCTATTGCACTTACATCTTGTGTTGGTAAAATATTTGAACAACTTCTAAAGCAAAGGTTAGAGTTCTTTGTGGAAAAAAATAATATCTTACCTGCTAATCAATTTGGGTTTCGAAGAGGTCGCTCTGCTAGGGAGAGTATTTGTCAGTTGCATCTTGATATTCAGCACACTCTTGTTCATCGTAATTCTTTAGTTTCTGTATTTTTTGATGTCGCAGGCGCTTTTAATAGCGTGAATGTAGATATACTTTCCACTGAACTACTTTCTGTGGGTATTCCACAGAAACTGGTTGATTGGATTAGTAAATTTTTGACTGAAAGAAAGGTATATGTTAAATATAATGGGAGCTTGTATGGGCCTAGGTTTGCATCTGTTGGAGTATGTCAGGGTGGTATATTGTCACCTTTAATTTTCATTTTGTATATACGCCGCTTAAACTTAATTTTAGGTTCTCAGGTAAAAAATTTACAATTTGCTGATGATCTTGTTGTCTATGCATTAGGAGAAAATTTAAATATTCTAGTGGGTCACATTAATTCTGCCTTAAATAACTTGTTTCAATACTTTTCTTACTTAAACCTTGATGTTAACCCTTTAAAATCTAAATTAATTGTTTTTGGAAAGAATAATCCTTTAAGACCTGATGTTTTTTATAACAATACTGTTATTCCTAATTCAAATGAAGTAAAGTTTTTAGGAGTAGTCTTCACTCATAATCTTTCCTGGAGAAGGTACATTGACAATTTAATTGTGAGAGCAAACAAAGCTTTTAATGTCTTGAAATCTCTAGCATCCACTTATTGGGGAGCTGATCCAAAAATTTTATTACTATTATACAAGTCTTTAATCAGAAGTCATTTTGAATATGCTTTTTACTGTTTTGCTGCTGATAATAAACTTGTTGATATATTGGACAAAATTCAGAATAAAAGTATGCGTTTAATCACAGGTGCATTTAAAAGTACTCCAATTAATGTCATGCAAGTTGAATGTAATCTTCCTCCAATTTCTATCAGATTTGCCTATCTAAAAGAACGGTTTATCTTAAAACTTTTTTCCATGCCTCAAAACAAACTTCTTTCAAATATTTCATATTTACTTCCTTCTTTGTCACAGAAATCCATGTTCATTGCTCAAGGGTTTGCTCAGTCTCTTCAATTTCTTCAAACTGCTCATATTTACAATTCCTCATCATCTGTTTTACCATGTTATGATGGTTGCTTTCAAAGTAAATTTCCTGCAATACAAATTATTATAGATAGTGAGCTTTCTTGTAAAGAGGAGGTACTTATATGCTAAAATGGCTGAATGGTCTAATACTCGTTTTCTTTACACTGATGGATCTAAAAATGAACACAATGTTTCCTTTGCTTTCTTTGATAGTTTTCTAAACAAGGGTATGGGTTTCAAAGTGGATGAAAGAGCCAGTGTATTCACTGCTGAAGCCCTGGCGATTTTAGCTGCTTTGAAACACATAAAGCACCAAAATCAGGGATATATGAACTGGCTTATAGTAAGTGATAGTATGAGTGTACTTAAAAGTCTCCAGAACAATAAATTGCACGCTAACACTAATTATTTGATTTATTCTATTAAAGAAGTATGGTATGATTTGTCTGTTGAAAATATCACAGTAAGTTTTATGTGGGTTCCATCCCATAAAGGTGTTCTAGGTAATGAAAGGGCCGACTATTTAGCTAAAGCTATAAATACCTCTACAGTCACAGCTCCTAATAATAACTTTGACTTCCCACTGCCTTTCTCTGATATTATTTACAGTTTGAAAGAAAGAATGTGTCAGAGGTGGATAAAGCATTGGAACTATGCAGTACAAATAGAAAACAAGGGTTTATGGTATGCTCCATTCAATGTGCCAGTTAATAGTCTACCCTGGTTTTGTAAAGGTCATACCTATTTTAATAGGAAATTTTACTCTACTATTCTTCGTCTTCGCTTTGGTCATTGTAGGCTCAATTTTCATCTTCATCGTTTGAAAATGGTTAACAGTCCTTTGTGTTCTCATTGTAACTTGCATGAAGATACAATATCTCACATCATCTTTGATTGTTCATCCTTTGGCATTCAGCGCCTTGTGTTGATGGATGAACTAATTGAAATTTATGGGCATGCTGATTTGGTCCCGCGATCTGTTTCGGAACTTTTGATAAACAGTTCTGCTTTTATACCTTTGTAGTACTGTTGGGGAAATTTAAATTCCTCTTGTTTTGTTTTGTTTTGTATATTTTTATAGGTTAATTAAGGTTAAGTTAAGTTATGTAAATAGAGTGATTGACGGATTGACTAGAAATCGGATACAACCGATACAACGATACATTATTGGACATGGAAGACACTCGAAAGAGTTGTATTTAAAATGGATGTAAACAAGCAATACATATACTAAGACGTTTAACCTGGATTTTAACGAATGTAACATGATATTTGATGATATTGATGACGAATTCCCTGGATCTATCTCAATAATAAATTACTATACTGAAGACGTATATCTTGGATGACTACTCAAGTAATACAAAACTGAAGACGAATATCTTGGATTTTTACTCAAGAATATGCAATACTGAAGACTTATTTACCTTGGATTTACATAAGATTTGCAACTGAAGACTAGGCAGCATGGTCATTGACCTTAGCCTGTTCGAAAGAACAAATATATATAAAAAAAAAAAAAAAAATATCAAATCAATCAAAACAAAACTGTGGAAAACGAGAAATTGAATTGAATTATTGGAATCAAAATTGATAAATATTCATTCGATTAACAATTAATTCCAATTTAATTCATGTACAAATTAGTGAAGATATAGGTACGTGAGTAGTGTTGCCGACATTGCGTACCTATTTAAAAATATACCGATAAATTGGTGAAGATCCCTTTTATGTACCTAGTCGTTTTTACTTTCTTACATGACATGTATTTAGAGCTCTCTTACGTTAGGAATCAAAGTTTCTCGCTGAATGTGATATGTGGCGAACGACATATTCAAAGGATGGTGGGCAAAATACACCCAGCTCCGCCAGTCATATAATAATTATGGCTGAAAACACCTTCTAAAAATGAACATTTTTTATTATTACGCCATGGTAAAATATCCGACAGTTTTTTTTTTTTATTGTGTTGAAAAGGTATGTCTAATCAAGCTTCACCGGACAGACACTCCGACAGATCATCACATAAAACTATGTATACTTACCTAATAAATAATATATATTTTTCACTGGTTACCGTTATTTTTTATAATTATTAATAACTCTAATAATGTGTCCCAGATAATTAAAAAAATAATTCCTTCGCGGTGTGTACAGGTTTCATCACGATGTTTCCCTTCACTGTAAGAGCGTCGAATAAACGTACATTTAAATTCGAAATTCGAAAATACATTGGTAAGTGGGGGATTGAACCGGCGCTGGCCCTAGCCACTAGGCCATCGACGCTCTTCAACGAATAATGATTATAAAATGTTTGTTTTATTTCTTGTAAAGTAACAATAAACAAAATATGTTTGTAATTGTGCTTGTTTTAACTTCAAATAAATAGAGAACCTCGGGGCAGAATTTGATTCAATTCAATATTTATGTTTTTTGGCTTCTGTCCAAAGACAATTCTGCCAGTGTCAGGGTATGAATAGTGCACGTGTTTTTTTTTTTTTTTTTTTTTTTTTTTAAAAAAGCCAAAATGATCGGTTTCCAGATCTAAAACAAGAAAGACAACACAAGATTAGTATTAAACCCACAGAAGAAGTTATAAAGATACCTACATTTGAGCATAAAATAAATAAGAGGTTAAAATTATACTTTAATGTTATATTTTTCAATAAATTTGCCCAGTGAAGTAATAACACGAGGATCTGTAGAGGATAGAACACAGTCCATATTGAATGGGCGAGGAAAAGTAGGAGGAAGAATATCGTATAGCGAAACAGGGAATCTGGAGCAGTCAAAGAAAATATGGTCTACAGTACCCTCATCAAGGCCGCATTCACAGAGAGAGTGATCCCTAACCCTTATCTTTGATAGAAAATGAGGAGAGCAATTATGCCCAAGCCTCAATCGGATTATGGTTGAAGTAGAAAACTTATGGAAATCACGAAACTTAAAAAACCATGGTTTAATTGGAATGTTGGGCTGAAGGTTACCATAATGTTTACCTTTCACGAGACGCGAACGATTCCAATCCTCTGACCAATGATCTTTCAAATCAGTGTTGGCAATAGAGCGAAGATCTTGAAGGAAACAATTAGAATATGACTCAGAACCGTTACGGATCGACCATTTAGCACACAAGTCAGCTTGTTCGTTACCAGAGATGCCAGAATGACCCGGAATCCAAGCAAGAATTACCTCGATCCCCGCGACTTGGCACTTATAGAGGAGCTCACGAGTTTTGAGGTTAATGGGATGAAGGTTATTAGACCGAAAAGGAAATTTTAAAATGTCTTCAAGGCAACTGAGACTGTCTGTAAAAATAATAGTTTTGTCAAAATTGTGAGATTCTACAAGAGAAACAGCCTCAAAAATAGCAACTGACTCGCCTGAAAAAACGGAAAATTTAGATGGACATTTAAAACTAAGAACCACATTCTTCTGAGGAACCCAAACAGATGAACCAACAGGATCGTTGTCGGACTCTTTTGAGGCATCTGTAAACATGGTTAGCCAACCAGCGTACTTTTCATTGAATAATCTATTAAACGTGGCATTTGCTCCAATTTCTTCTTTACTGATACCGAAAAATGTGATAATATTAGGTTTAAAAACAAGAGCATGGAAAGGAATTGCATATATAGGGTTACCAGGAAATTGAAAAACAGGAGAAACACGGCAAAATTTTTGATAGCTATTAAAAAGGCAAGGAGATTGTTTATGAGACCAATACCTAGAAGTGGAAATTAAATTAGAGAGTTGAGAGAGGGAGCTAAACAAAGGATGGGAAGAATTTTGAGCAATTTTAAGAAAAAACCTGTCACAAAGATACTGTCGTCGTAAGAAAAGTGGGGGCTCTAAGCATTCCACTTGGAGTGCCTTGGTAGGGGAAGACTTCATGGCACCACAAATAATCCGCAGACATTTGGCTTGAATTTTATCCCAATATGAAAGAGCAGTTTTATTGCATGGCTCCAGTAGGAAAGATCCATAGTCAAAATGACTTCGAATGATGGCATTATATAGGAGTTTTTGAGTGTAAGGGTGAGCACCCCACCAGACACCTGAGAGAGCACGTAAAATATTAACTCCTCGCTCACATTTTATCCTTAATATAATTGAGATGAGCAGTTCCAGACATACGAGCATCAAAAAAAACTCCTAAAAATTTTACGCGATCACAAACCTCAATAGTGTCGTTTTCCAAAATAATGTCAACATCCGGGATCAACCTTTTCTTAGTAAAAACTACGACAGAACTCTTGGGGACAGATAAAGAAAGACCATGGTCCAATAACCAACCATTTAAATTTTGTATAGCGGTATTGAGGCGGACAGTACAGTCTGTAATAGATTCTGACGAGTAATATAAAGCGATATCGTCTGCGTACTGTAAAATATTGCATTCATAAGAGCATGAGGACTCGAGCTCAGCCGTGTATAAATTATAAAGCAAAGGGCTTAACACAGAACCTTGCGGCAAACCTTTCCATACTGTTCTTGGAGGAGTAAGAGAACCTTGAACACGAACAGAAATTGTCCGAGCCATAAAAAGGTTGCAGATTATATTCACCATCCTCGAGGGTAAACTCAACTGAATCATTTTATGCCTGAGTAGAGGGAGGAGAACAGAATCATAAGCTGATGCAATGTCAAGAAAGATACCGACAAGGTAATGGTCCCTTGAGAAAGCCAGACGAACCTCCGAAGAAAAAATGCTCAGACTGTCCAAAGTGCTCATGCCCTTGCGAAATCCAAATTGCGATTTAGATAAAATACCTCTGCTTTCCAGTATCCATTCCAATCTGTTCTTAATGAGATGTTCCATAATTTTCGCCAGGACCGATGATAGGGCAATAGGCCTGTAGGAAGAAGGATCTTTGGGGTCTTTATTGGGTTTAAGGATTGGGATGACAATTTGATGTTTCCAAGAATCGGGCACAATACCAGTTTGATAAATAATATTAAGTATGGAAAGGAGGATTAATTTTGAGGAGGCAGAGCATTTTTTTAGAAAGGAATAGGGGATACCATCAATACCCGGGGAGGAGTCATGGAGATGGTCCAGGACAGAGGAAAGTTCATCCATGGTAAATGGTTCATCCATTCGATCATAAGAAGGAGGAGCAGGAGAGGAGGAAGGGAAACAACTTTCGGAAGGAACAAAAGGAGGGGCTAATTTGTCAATAAAATCATTGATCCAAATGGAGCAATCATTTGAGGTAGGATCATTGTATGAAAAGGATCCACGGAATTTTTTAAAACTTTTCCAGACTAAAGAAGGGGGGACTCTGGGTGACAAACCCTCACAAAAACGAGACCAACCACTGCGTTTTTTGCGAGATAATTCTCTTTTGGACTTTGCGTTAATTCTCTGGAAAGCAATGAAATTCTCAAAAGAGGGATCATCTACAAAAATTTTCTCTAGCTCGTCCCGATCATGGATGATCTCAGTGCACTCTGAGTCCCACCAGGGAGGAGAAGGAATGCAATCCTTGGGGGATTTTTTAATAGGGATACATTGGTCAGCCGAGGAAATCAAAGCAGAGACAAAATCATCATACAGCTGTAGGAAGTTTTCAGTTGTGACCTCAGGAAATATGTCTGTCCGTCCAGTAACCAATTCCCTAAAAACATCCCATTTAGCCTTGGAAAGACGGTATTTAAGGAGAGGTGGAGTAGACACAAGAGGAACAGAGACAGAATTAATTAAAGATATAAGGATAGGGAGATGGTCACTTCCATGGGAATAAGGTAGAACTCTCCAAGAACACTGAGAAGCCAAACCAGGAGAGGCCAGAGATAAATCAACACAGCTTGGACCCTGATTAGGAGAAGTTCTTCTAGTGGGAGTACCATCATTGAGGAGAGACAGATTGGAATTATCCATAAGATCTATTATAGAAGCCGAAGAAGAATCACTATGGCGAGAGCCCCACAAAGGGTGATGAGAATTGAAATCCCCCATAACTATTAAGGGAGAAGGAAGAGTTAAGAGAATGGAGTCCAATTCAGACACAATAGAAGGATTTGGATGAGGAATATAGATAGAAACAAATGTGATATCAAGAGCTCTCATAGCAACTATATTAAAGAGTGGGGAATGAGGAGGGAGTTGGATTAAGGAATAAATGGTAGAGCGTTTGACAAGGATGGAACAACCGTCCCATCCCCCGATATGGTCATCGCGAAGACATGAATACCCCGGGATCCGAAAACGAGACTCCGGAAGCAGCCACGTCTCAGAGATGGCCAAAATTACAGGTTTATGTAAGTTAATCAGAGAGATAATTTCACTTTTTTTATGTCTAATGCTCTTGCAGTTCCATTGAAGCAGAACTGTCGCCATTTTTATTTGAAGTGGAAGAAGAGATTTGTTTCAGTTTTTGTGAGACGTTGTTCGGTATGGCAATGTTATTTTTGGTAATAATGTCAATTAAAATAAATAAAAGTTGAATAATATCAGATAATTTAGAGTTTTGAATAGAATCTGAAGGCGAATCTATGAGAGCACAGCCATTTGGCTGAGACGATTTCGGGGAAGAAGTCAGCAATGTATGAGCCTCCTTGTCATAGCCCTTACCAAGGACAGGAGGAGGACGGTTATAGGAGGAGACAGTTTTCTTGTATGAAATGGGGGAGGAGATGAAAGGAGAAGACATTTCATAAATTGGGGTTAAGGGGCTTATAGGGCCAGGACGAACTGGGGAAAAGCTAGAAGAATGGGAAGGAGTGGACGATCGGGAGGACGATTGACGAATGGTGTCAGCAAAGGAACGTCGGACCGGACGATAACGGAGGGATGCCTCGGAATATGGGATGTTCTCTTCTGACATTACAGTCTTAATAGATTTCTGTCTCATGTGCTCAGGGCAGCTAGGATTGATGGCGAAGTGAGGGCCACAACCAGTGGCGGCTGGTGCCTCACAGACCCGGTGGTGCACTGCATAAATATGTTTGCGTATTTTAGGGAATAATTACGAAATAAAAGTTGACTCCTGTTTCCGTCCAAATAGCTTCTCCACCAAAAATAACACAGGGTAAGCAAAAAAAAAACTAATTCACATTCACATATCCACTTCTTTTTATCATACATTTCACTTTTGAAAGTTCCAATGAACGATTTATTTTTAGTTTTACACTCTTGTTTTAGATTGAGAAAAACCAAGGCGGTCCCGCTGATTTAATATCCAGTTTATTTTGATAAGTCCTATTGTTTTTAATAAAGTCAATATATTACTTTAAACACTCATTTTTTTGCACATAATTCGTACCAATTTTTCGTAAACAAGTAATGAATAACGCTATAACAAAACAAATTAATGCACACGCGCGAGATTACTGGCAAACAGTGACAAGTGTACGGTCAAATCAAGCAAGGGGGGTCAAGGCCTTGGGTCATACGAGCGCGAACTTCCGTATTCTTTCGGTAATTTTCGGAAGCGGTCGCGCGTGCGGCGCACGAACTATCCAAAAATTCCAATACATTTTGTACCAAGCATCTTCCGTCTCACGCGCCGGGCAGTTTGCATCGCGTTTCATACAAGTTGTAGGAGCTGTCTGCGTGCGCTTTACCGAGCGCACGGAGACATTTTTGTTTAAGCAATAATGAGATCTAATTTCTTTACAGTAGCAACTAGAACTACTTGACTCGCATATGATCGTAAAACAGATGTTACGTACGATAACAATGTGATGTTTTATGATTTTTTTGTAGAATGCCGGTATGAATGGATACCTAATTGTTGTGAAAGTTTATAGTAATCTAGGTATTTTAAATAATTTTGAAAATGGTGGTGCAGCGCACGAGCGCACTTAAGGTACAACCGCCACTGGCCACAACATGAGAGGCAAGTAGCCTTGTCCTCGGGTACTACACAAGAGAATCCAGAGTGGGGTTGGGAACATTTGAAACATCTCGGTTTTGATCGACATTTGTCCTTTATATGACCAAACCGACAACAATTGTTACATTGAATGGTAGGAAGGGTATATATACCGACAGGAATTGAGGTAAAGCAACAGAAAACCCTTTCTGGAAGGGATTGACCTAAAAAGGTTACAACAACTGTCTGTGTGGGGATCCATTCAGGTTTTCCGTCAACAATAGTCTTTCGATTTAATCTTCTGGCTTTAATGGCTTTCCCATTCGCAGTGGAGCAGTCAAGAGAATTTAAGAATTCCTCCATTGACCAGTCAATAGGAATATTTTTAACAACACCCATACGGGTTACATGGAAGGGAGGAATGGATGCTTTATATTTATGCTCTTGTAATAAAGGATTTTCCATAAAAGAGTTAGCAGAGTTTGAGTTTTCGAATTCAACCACAACCCGATTGCGACCAGCAGATTTTATACCACCTTTGACCACACCAGACACCCGAGAATTGTATACAATTTGTGCGAACTTCAAAAGCCTGATTGTAAGACCCGCTGATGGGTCAGGCTCCTCTCTTGAAACATGAATTATAAATGGACCATTATCTGTGTCGCTGTATCTCAGTTTGACACCATTGAACTCAGGAAGAGTATACGAATGTTGTACTGAAGCAGCTGGAGGTACGTTGTTGTCACGCTTCGATTGGCTGATGCCATCTGTTTCCTGAGGTCGTTTAGTGGCCTTCAATATCCTTTTGGGGTCAGGCTGGGACGCAGCGACAGAGACTTGAGCATCTGACATCTCACAGTCATTTAATAACTGAGATGAAGCTTCACCTCCGCCCCCATCCGGGGGCTCCTCAAAGTCCATCACCACACAGAAAGTTAGTAAATACTTACCTCTATCACAAAAACAAACACGACACAACACAAAACAACACAAATAAATGTAATAATAAGCAGATTTTATACAAAAAAACCCAATTTAGAAATCGCGCACGTGTAGTAACCAATACCACAGACAGCAGAATCTCCAGAATTTGATGCGCATTGGCACAAAGAAATATGAATATGATACCTTTCAAACTAAACCAGTCGAATCTGTGGCGGAAGTGGGTGTGCCGTCTATACATTTTTGCCCACTATCCTTTGCCGCGCAAACACGCGCGAACTGCGCTTGACGGACGACGGTTTTTGAATCGGTCACCTTCGCCGCCAAATGATCTGTCGTTTCGTTCACTAATCACTTCACTGGTTTCGTTTCGCCGCAACCCGCAACGAATTTTGTGATGTAAAAAGGTTGTTCTCTCAATTTTCTTTAAGGGGCATATTACATTATCAAAGATCTTTGATCAAAGAGACTCAAAGATCTATGAGTCAAAGATATTTGACAGTGTATTATAGACATATGATTCAATTTGATCTTTGATCATAGATTTTTGACATTTGTTGTTAGATTGGATCCAATACGGTCATAGAAACAGGTGTTGCCAGTTACTTTTTATTTTTTCTACTCGGAATTTAAAAGCAAATATAAAAACAAAGAGTTTTTAATTTCTTGTTCGTTATGTTTCAAATATTGTAATGTAATTCTTTTTCTAATTATATACTTGCATAATCTTGCTGTCCAAATTTTAAATAACAGAAAACAAGCCATACTAAAAATTACGATGTCTTCGAATTCGCTGAGATGGGGAGGCAATAACACGCAGGCAATAACTGGCACTGCAATAATTGGCGTCAAATTTTTCGCGCCAAATAACTGGCACCGCAATAATTCGAAACCAATAATTCCTGTTTATTTGTTGCGAACTATTTAGTGAATTTTATTGAAGCACTCAATAATTTTCAACAAATACTATGCACTAAATAACACGCACTCCGATAATTGGCACTCCAATAATTCGAAACTATACGAGTTCCAAATATCAGAGCGCTACAATAACTCGCGCGCAAAAACGTGCACCGCGATATTTCGCGTCAAGTCATTGAACTCTCATTGCCATCGCTAGAGAGGTGCCATAGATCTCAATGATATATTGAAATCGATCGATTATGAAAACTTTTTGGTAAGTGCTCGTCAGGTAGTAGGCAGGCAGGCCATTTTGGTTTGGTTCTGTACACTTACAATTTATAAAGGCATGAAGGTAAAGCCCGACCAGAGATTTAAAAAAGAACCTCCTACGGAATTTCAATGGAACAAATTTTTTAAGGGAAATTGTTTTCGTAGCCGTAAAAATATACCTACCTACACGTGGCGCCCCCAGAGCAGGTTTTTTATTTCTTTCTTTGATCAGGCTTTAATATATAACTGTGTAGTGTAGTTAATAAGCCTGAACAAAAATATAAAAAACCTCTCCAGCAGACTCGCCAGAAACCTCATATTGCAGAATTTTAATGTAGGTAACTAATGCGTGTTTAGTAACTAATTTTGTAATGGATGGATAAAATATTGATGCCATAGGTACCTAACATTAAAAGCTAGTTCAGATTATAGAAGTAGGCGTAATTTTGCTAACGCACGTACGTACCTATACAGTTACCTAGGTATATTATGTATATTCATATTGTGTTCAGGCAGTATGATCGGCCTATGCCAGCGCCGCGCCGGCCCGGCCGCCAATAATGGAAGGGCTGTACCACAGTCTTCTTCTCTATTCTTCTTTTTCTATCTTATTATATAAAAATGAAAGTCCTGACTCATTCACCTATCAGCGCTCAGCCCAAACCGCTGAACCTATAAAGATGAAATTTTCCACAAACATCCCTTGTGTGACGGAGGCACGAGATAAGAAGCGATTTTTCGAAAATAGTTACCTACCCAAGGGAAGAAATGGGGGTTGAAAGAAAGTTAGTATAGGGAAAAAAATTAGTTGCAGATATTGATTTGAAAATTTGTACGATTACTCCTTGCATAAAATAAATGAACACCTATTTCAGGATTTTTCTCCAAAACAACATCCAAGGGTAGAAATCAGGGTTATCACTTTTTTGGGAATTTTTTTTTGTATGTTCCGGTTTGAAACGTTTCAGGATTACTCCTAAAAATAAATAAATTGACACGTGTTTCGCCATTTTTTATTAAATAACCCCCAAGAGGTGAAAAAGGGGATGAAATGGCTCATCAACGCCCAGCCCAAACCGTTAAACATAGAAAGCTGAAAATTGGCAAAAACATTCCTTGGATGTCGTAAGCATGAGATAAGTAGCGATTTTTTGGAAATTGTTACCCAAGGGGTAAAAAAAGGGGTTCAAAGTTTGTATGAAGAAAAAAAAAATGTTGAACACTTAAAACTTCGTAAGGTTATACTTGACAATAAATAAACGAAAACGAGTTTCAGGATTTTTCCGGCAAACAACCCCTAAGAGTTGAAATAGGGGTTGAAAGTTTGTATGGAGAAAAAAAATTCGTAAAACGTTTTGACTTGAAACTTCGTAGGGTTATACTTGAGAATAAATAAACGAACACGTGCTTCGGGATTTTTGTAAAATAGTTACCCAAGGGAAGAAATGGGGTTTGAAAGTTAGTATGGGGAAAAAAATTAGTTGCAGATATTGATTTGAAACTTTGCAGTGTTATACTTGAGAATAAATAAACGAAGGAGGAGGCTTGGTGGTACAATTGGAAGTACGCCTGTACGGCCCGGATAGCCCAGGAGGTGCGGATTCAAGTCCCTGCCCAAGCTCAATGATCTTAATTTTTCGCTTCGATTATAATTTAATAGTATATACTAACAGGCGTCACCTGTTGATAAATCAATGAAATAAACGAATACCTGTTTCAGGATTTTTTCTAAAAACAACCCCTTAGGGTTAAAACAGGGGTTGAAAGTTTGTATGAGAAAAAAAATCGTTGGACTTTATGACTTGAAAGTTTGCATGGTTATACTTGACAATAAATAAACGAATACGTGTTTCAGGATTTTTCCGACAAACTACCCCTAAGGGTTAAAATAGGGGTTGAAAATTTGTATTAAGAAAAAAAAATGTTGGACGTTTTGACTTGAATCTTCGCAGGGTTATACTTGACAATAAATAAACTAGCTAGCGCGTGTTTCGGGCTTTTTCCGACAAATAATCCCAAATGGTGAAAATAGGAGTTGAAAGTTTCTATGAAGAAAAAAATTCGTTGGACGTTTTGACTTGTAACTTCGCAGAATTATACTCGACAAAACATAAACGAACACGTGTTTTAAGATTTTTCCGATAAATAACCCGTAAGGATGAAAATAGGGGTTGAAAGATTGTACGAAGAAAAAAAATTCGTTGGACGTTTTGACTTGAAACTTCGCAGGATTATACTGGACAGTAAATAAATGAACACGTATTTCGTGATTTTTCCGACAAATAACCCAAGGGTGAAAATAGCGGTTGAGAGTTTGTATGAAGAAAAAAATTTGTGTGAAGTTTTGACTTGAAACTTCGCAGGAATAAACTTGACAATAAATAAACAAACACGTGTTTCAGGATTTTTCCGACAAAGATCCCCAAGGGATGAAAATAGGGGTTGAAAGTTTGTATGGAGAAATAAAATATTTGTTTGCCACGCGAAGTCATACCTACACTTGCTGCATCTAATCAAACCTATATTTTGTGTTCAAAAACCAACTTTACTGTTTTAAATAAGTCGGAATTTAACATAGGTTTTCGTAGTAATGAAACTCAGGGCTACTGACCCTTTAAATACGCGGGCGAAGCCGCGGGCAACAGCTAGTATATTATATAAAAAAGAAAACATGACTGTGCTGTTGACTAAGTTGGACCTTCGGAATTCAGCGAAATTTTACAAAACACAAAATATTCTTTACTTTTGTTTGCAAACAAAAAAGTTATGAAAGTAGACTTCGTTGTAAATCGGGTGTCTGTTTATTTTTAACTAGCTGTTGCCCGCGGCGTCGCCCGCGTATTTAAAGGGTCAGTAGCCCTGAGTTTCGTTAGGTACTACAAAAATCAATATTGAATTCCGACTTATTTAAAACACTTGGTTTTTCAACTCAAATATAGGTTTGATTAGATGCAGCAAGTGTATAAGTGTATGTACTTCAAGTGCCAAACGAAGATTTCATTTCTCTTTATAAATTTTAAGCTCAATTGCAACCCTTGGGGGTTTGGGTTTATTTACTGTCAAATATAATCCTGCAAAGTTTCAAGTCAAAACGACCAAATTTTTTTTTGCTTCATACAAAAGTTCAACCCCTATTTTCACCCTTAGGGGTTATTTGTCGGTAAAATACCGAAACACGTGTTCGTTTATTTACTGTCAAGTGTAACCATGCAAAGTTTCAAGTCAAAATGTCAAACAAATATTTTTTTCTTCATACAAACTTTCAACCCCTATTTTCACCTTTTAAGGGTTATTTGTCTGAAAACTCCCATAACACGTGTTCATTTATTTATTGTCAAGTATAACCCTGCGAAGATTCGTGCAATGAATTTTTTTTCTTTATACAAATTTTCAACCCCTATTTTAACCCTTAGGGGTAGTTTGTCGGAAAAATCCTGAAACACGTGTTCGTTTATTTATTGTCAAGTATAACCATGCAAAGTTTCAAGTCAAAAAGTCCAACGATTTCTTTTCTTTATACAAACTTTCAACCCCTATTTTCACCCTTAGGGGTTGTTGGTCGGAAAAATCCTGGATTACGTGTTCGTTTATTTATTGTCAAGTATAACCATGCAAAGTTTTAAGTCTTTCTTTTCTTTATACAAACTTTTAACCCCTATTTTCACTCTTAGGGGTTGTTTGTCGAAAAAATCCTGAAACACGTTTTCGTTTATTTATTGTCATGTATGATCCTGCGAAGTTTCAAGTCTAACCGTCAAACAAACTTTTTTTCTTCATACAAACTTTCAACCCCTTTTTTCACCCCTTGGGTGACGATTTTTGAAAAATCTCCACTTATCTCATGTTTACGTCACCCAAGGATTTTTTTTGCCAGTTTTTACCTTTCTAGGTATAGCGGTTCGGGCTGAGCGTTGATACGAATTTTTTTCTTCATACAAACTTTCAGCCCCTATTTTCATCCTTAGGGGTTGTTTGTCGGAAAAATCCTGAAACACGTGTTCGTTTATTTATTGTCAAGTATAACCCTGCAAAGTTTCAAGTCAAAACGTCAAACTAATTTTTTTTTCTTCATATAAACGTTCAACCCCTATTTTCACCCCTTGGGTGACGATTTCCGAAAAATCGCTTCTCTCTCATCTCATGCTAGGTATGTTTTTGTCAATTTTCAGCTTTCTAGGTTTAATGGTTTGGGCTGGGCGTTGAAGTGCCATTTCATCCCTTTTTTCACCCTTTGGGGGTGACTTAACAAAAAATGGCGAAACACGTGTCAATTTATTTATTTTTAGGAGTAATCCTGAAAAGTTTCAAACCGAAAAATGAAAGAAAATTTTTTTACAAAAAAAAGTGCAGCCCTAATTTCTACACTTGGGTGATGTTTTTGAAAAAAATCCTGAAATAGGTTTTCATTTATTTTATTCAAGGAGTAATCGTACAAATTTTCAAATCAATATCTGCAACTCATTTTTTTTCCCATAGGTACTAACTTTCAACCAAAAATCGCTTCTTATCTCGTGCCTCCGTCAACCAAGGGATGTTTGTGCCAAATTTCATCTTTATAGGTTCAGCGGTTTGGGCTGGGCGCTGATAAGTCAGTGAGCCAGTCAGGACTTTCATTTTTATATAGGTACCTAATAGATTTACTCTTAGCTACTTATAATGATTTTATTTTTGTTTTTTATTTTAAGAGAATATAGAAAAGCCTACATCTGCTAAGCATACCACAATAAACCAAGAACCGTTAGTTCCCGTTGTCCCCATTGCCGTGTCCCCATAATGGGGACAACGGGAAGCATTTAAAATTTCTTCCCGTTGTCCCCATTGCATTATTTTCCATGGGGACAGCGGGAATTGAAAATTTATGATGTGCCATTGTCCCCATTAAATTACATTTTGAATTTTAGTTGAGAGGAAAATTAAGTGAAACAAAATTTGATAAAAAGAAACTAAATAGTATAAAACATATTCTCAGATATTTCTTAATTCTTACAAGAGACGGGGCTAATTAAAACGTTATTTAAACCTACACAATAATTTTTATGCAAAAAAATCTTTCCACATAATATTTTTGGACAGTTTAGAAGTAATTTTGAAAAATTTAAACACCTTTGTCTGTCATCCAGAAACAAAAACTAAATGTTTATTTTATTTATTTATCATTTTATTGTACATAAATGTATACACAAGTAATGGACATTAAAAAAACAAACACAACAGGCACAGCTCTTATTTCTTGCGAAATGTCTTACAGTTGGCCTTGGCGGGAAATGAAATGTTTTACGAAAATAATTATAAAGCGATGAAAGTATTTCAAAAACATACTTTTAAATTCTTTTTCCTATTTGCACCGCCTAGAGCTTGGAAAAGTAGCTTTTATTACAACTAATAAAAATTAATTAACCTTTCTCGGGAACGTAGGTATTGAGTAACCAAATGCTGTCAAGTCTGAAAGTAGGCACTCTATCTATATCGCAGACTACTCAGACATCAAATATAACAGCTGAACACTACAGTTGGGAATGTCGTATTAAGTCACTGTGAAGAAAAAAATTAGCTATTTCTGTACTTTATGAAACACGTTGTATATTCACAATTTATTAATGTATTTTATCAGTTTATTTTGTTTTTATAGGGGAAAATCATAATAATAAGAATCATCTCCTTTTTGCTTTGTCATAGTCAGGTAAAATATGCTGCCGTCATAAGAAAACAAAACGCATCTACAGATTTTTTCGAAATTGAGTTACATATATATTCGGAATCAGCAAAAAAAAACGCATCTACCAGAATTTTCATTATTTTACGGAATGAAACACAGCCCTATATAACCATAGTGAAATAAGACGGATCTGCAATATGACATTATCACCACTAAATAGAAAAGTCGCTTCTGATAAAAACTAAGTTGAAAAGACGCATTTAAGTAGAAGCGTCTCATTTATTAATAAATATTGTACTTGCTCATAAGAAGAAAAGACGCTTCTGCGCAGATGTGACTTTTCATCGTAGTATAACCATTACCAACTCAGACGCCTGTGGCAGAGTCGCTTCTATTCTACTTAGTATTGGTTAGTGGCCGGGGCTGGCAGGGAGAGCAATTTGTCAGTTGCGTCCAGACCGTCGAAGGGGATACCCGCTAGGTTTACCTACATCCGTTAGATATTTGAAAAAGAAATTCTAATGAATTGTCATGGATCTAGGATGTCGGCTCACTATGGGAAGTACTCGGCGTAGGTTCTTGTAGAGCAGATGTAGCGGAAGATTTATTTTCATTGTCTGGCAAAAACAGCTGATTATGTAAAGAAATTGAGGTAGGTTCTTGCAAAGCAGAAAAATTGGTGGATAGCTTCACCAAAGACAGTATTTATGAGCATCGGTTATGCCTCTCAGACTGTAACAACAAAAAAATACAAATAATTCTAATTCGTATAATATTACCAACCGACCAAACCGATTCTACATCTATTTTTACTTAAAAACATCTACAACATTAAAATACATAAAAATAAGAAATGCGGCCAGCAATGAGGTCAACACAAACGTATTTCCCAGTTTTCTTCCTGGATAATAAGAGCAAATAATTTTAACATGTTATCAAACTAATGGTAAATGTTATATAATCTGTAACGTAATTATATTATATTCAATCAACATGGAAATGCAAACCTAGTCTGCCTTTTGCATGCCTTTAGAGATGTTTTTAGGCAAGTATTTTTCAAGTTCTTAGACAAAAATTGTAGAGATACTAAGTTGAAAAGTCGCGTCTAGCCAGTTGCGACTTTTCATTGAAGTATTACGATTTTTTAAATATTTTTTTTACTAGGAAGAAAATGAAAATGTCTAATATTCACAATAAAAAAATAATTTATTCATACTTTTTATTTACAACGAGAAAGATATAATATGCGTGTAAACACACACGCATTATTGAATTTCTAAATTTAGTTTTTTTTTATTATCTTAGTGCCTTATTTCACTGGCAACAAAGACAAAGTCGTGCAAAAACGAAAAGGGACGCAGTTATGCGTTAGAATGAGATACAAATACACCGCGCTCACTCTTGCGCATAACTGCGTCCCTTTTCGTTTTTGCACGACTTTGTCTTTGTCGCCAGTGAAATAGGTTACAAGCAGCAAATTTTTATATTTAGGTAACACAAAACATATTTTTTCTCTGATTGAAGCTCAGTGTAGATGCGTCTTTCTTTCTTATGACGGCAGTATGGGGACAGCGGGAAGTAATTTAATTAATTTATTACAGTGCCGTTGTCCCCATTACATGGGGTAATGCCAATGGGGACAACGGGAAGTATTTTAAATAAATTTAATAAGTGCCGCTGTCCCCATTCAATGGGGATATTTTTAATGGGGACAGCGGGAACAAACCTAAAGAACAGCCTCAAAAGCTTGTGCTTTAGTTACCACTTTGGAGGTAGGTTTGGCGCTGTTAAAGCGAAATTATTTTTTTGCGTCGTTTTATAACGGTAGACGAAATATGGATCCAACACCATACACCAGAAACCAAGGAACAATCGAAACAATGGATTGCTAGGATGAACCAGCTCCCAAGAAGGCCAAAGCACTTTTATCGGCCAATAAGGTGATGGCTACGGTTTTCTGGGATGCACTCGGGATAATCCATAATTGACTACATAAAGAAGGGTAAAACGATCAATGGCGTATATTGTGCCAATTTATTGGACCAATTTAACAAAATTTTACCTAAAAAAACTTGAGAAACTAAAAGCTTGAGAAACGCTGGATGAAGTGCACTGAGTTAGATGGAAATTACGTTGAAAAATAAATCATAATTTTTAAATAAAGTTGTCTCCTTGTTTAATTTTTACCAGACTTATCACTCCGCCCTCTTATTTACCCACAAATTCTTGTTTTATTTTATTTCCTTCTTTTTAATTAGACGCCAGATTCGAACTAACCGATAAGGGCGAAATTGCGTGATGAAAGAAAGAAAGAACAACTTTATTTTGTTACTCTTTCACGCGAAAAGTACTGAATGGATTTTAATGCAACTTTACAATAATAGGTACCTATAACTCATAATGCCTAATACCTAACACATACTACGCTATCTTTTACCGCGGGGAAACTTTATTCCTACGTGAAAAACTTTTAGCGCGCGCGGGGCAGAAAGCTAGTAGGTATTTCAATCGAAGCTTTCAGTCTTGTCATAATTCGGTTCTGTGTTTTGTGTTTGTGTGTGAAAACTGTGAAAAATGTATGTTCGTTGTTTATGTTTAGTCTGCTCCTCTTTATACGCAAGGCCCGATCCAGCTTTGGCGCCAAGGGGGGGTCACGTAGTCGTGGTCAAGTCACATCACAAGAAATTATAATTTAATTTTTATAATAATAGATACGGAAGAAACATAAATTAGCATGTCCCTTCCGTATCTATTATTTATTTATTTATTAGAAATTTGAGTCAATCGGAAGTCCAGCGATAGAACACGGAACAACCTTAACTTTGGAAACACCCCCATGTATATTCCGCGATTTATTATAGTTTTTGAGTTATGATTTTTCTTTCTGAAATTTTGAGATTTTTTTTGACCTAGACAGTTTAGAGCGTTCGCTAAAACAAACACGGTCATCCGGCGCGGGCGGTACTTTTCATACAAAGTAGTGGGTCATTTGACACAAGTTTGTATGAAAAGTGGAATTTTGATTTTGAGATTTGAAGGTATGTTCATCATATATTACAGTCAACTAACGCCCTCATTTGATATTCCTTATATACTGAATAAAAATAGAAATAGTTAAAAAATTGGGGACCAAGTGGGGACCGTTATCTAATATGAGTACATCAGACTATGGATGATGTCTTTGCATACTGTTATACTGTGCGTTTTAGTTAAAAATGGCCGATTTTAGCAAAATTGCATAGTGTGACTATTCAACCTATACATACATACATATAAATGTACTTTAATATGAAGGATAGATGTTGTAATAAGATAGCGGTTCCCAATTTTTGATACATCCCATTTTTATTCAGTAAATAGCTGTCCTCCCACGGCTACGCCCGCGTTGTGTTTTGACTTTTCCGTGCAGTTTCCCCTAGAAATTAGATATTTTCCCGCGGTAAAAACTTACCAACATGCAAAATTACAGTCAAAACGGTCTCGAAGTTTCGGAGATTAGCCCGTACAAACAGACAAACCGACAAACTGTTAAACAGAGAAACAAGAAAATTGAATAAAATCTCGATATGTTCTATACCACTTCTTAGTTCCCCCTGACTGACACGGTCTTTAGCTTTTTTTTCTATGTACTGTGTGTGGCGTGCATGCATCCTACATGCTCGCCGCGTTCGTGCTGGCAGCCTCTTTCCGCGTTCTGAGCCATTTAATTATGAAAAGCGATAAAGAATTTGAATTTGGGGGCTGCCAACTGAGACGGCCGTAGCTCCAGCTACGAGCTGGTTGGTCTTTATGTCATGTCCTGAAGAAATAAATAATCTCCTTATCAAATTCCATCTTTAATTTGTCGAGGAGTAGGATAGCGCTCTCCGAGCGCAACGACGTGATCCAGCCGTCGTTATAGTACCTACAGATTTTTGACCTCTACAGTTTTATTATATAGAAGATTAAGGAATATCAAATGAGGGCGTTAGTGGACCGTAATAGTTCTCTTAATGGGTTATCTCATGGTTCCTTAGTAATATTAAAAACTTGACCAGACTCTTCATAATTGTTTTAAAAAGCAGTAAAGTAGCAGTGTTCAAAGGTCTTCCGTGAAACATCAATTAGGTATACAGAAAAAGAAATTGGTAAATAAGACATCACATTTTTTACATCTAATCGTTCCTGCATTCAATTTTGGTTAGTTAACAATCTAAGTAGCATTAAGAACGGTAAAATTCCGAAAAACACATACTTTTTTTAAATGACAATTTTCCAGAATTTTTGACCTTTCTGTTTTTAAAGTCCGATTCTAGCAAAAGTTGCCCCATTATGTACTTTTTTATAATCATAAAACCTATGAATCAAGCCAATTTTTTAAAATTACTAAGGAACTTTGAATCCACTTATTAATATTATTAATTTTAAGTTGAAAATGACAAAATTCACTGACCGTAATTTTTTCACTGATAATTTTTCAAATTTCCATCAAAGTTACGAAAACAAATGTAAGGTTTGTTCGTGATGTTTCAGTTACAAAATGTATATCTCAAAAAGTCTTGTTCTTTTTTAGGGTTCCGTAGTTTAATGAATGTTTAAGTTATCTAGATCGGAAATTCTCTAAATTCCAGGAAATAACTCATACTGTTTAATAGTTTTGGCCACTGCAACTAAACGATGTTTTATCTCTGGGATTTCGCTTGACGCTGCTTTTTGGTACACTCTGTATAAAAACATCGTTTAACTATTTTAATTAGTGGTACACAAAAGTCATAGGCCCAGCTAAGGGGAGTCATGACCCCCATGAGACCCCCCCCTGAATCTGCCCTTTTATACGTCCGTTGTGTATGATATTTTTTTTTTTTTTTTTTTTTTTTTATGGCTTCACATCGATGAGACGTATTTTGCCAGTGTCAGTGTAGAGACTCGACATACACACGAACGAGAAGTGAAATTTTGTATAATTTTGGAGGATGTGATTTTAGAATTTCCTGACACGGTTGCGCGGCTAAAACGGGTTAAAATAATGTACGACCCAATAATTTATATACAAACAAAGATCGAGTCATAACACATCAAAATATTACTTAAAAATCATAGTATTTTGTTTCAATGAAATCGAGCCATCATTTCCAAAGTTATAGCTTTGTAACGTTTCACAGCTTTTTTAATGTTCTTTCACGCGCTACTGCGATAACGTCAGTCCGCCCGCACAGCACCGCACATAAATTTATGGCTTATTATTTTCGAGGCGACTAAAACTGAAACGGCGACAAACTGTTAGCAACAGACTAAAAAAATAATTTGGCAGCTTTTAAATTATTTGGCTTTAATTATCATAAATAAGCCTGAAAACGGGGCTATCATAAAAATCAAATAATGGCAGCTACTATAAGGTAGCAAAGTAATAAGTAAGTCGACTGAAAATATAGGTAAGGTAGTATAAATAATAACTTGGCGACTAATAATATTAGTGAGGTGTCATTTTTAGTTGTCAACTGATGGTTTCCATCTAAAAAAGCCCGTTTGGAAGTTTGGTTTTGAAGTTGATTTTTACATAACCGTAAAATACACTTCAAAAAGATAAGATAATAACTGTGCATCCTGTTTTAAACTTTGTTTAGAGCTCTTAAAATGTCGCATAAAAAACTTTTGAAGCCATATTTGAATGCCTTTTTGTCTTTTTTTATCTGCCATAATATGTTTCTGCTTGAAAATAAATTTAGTTGCCAAAACAAATATTCGATGCCAGTTTTAATTTAAAAACTACCTTGCATTTCATTTATTTAGTGGCCACTTTATATTTAAAATGATAGCTTATAATAATCGCCAGCCCATTATTTTTAGCACCCATTTTCATGTTTTTTATATCCCCAATTTAGATTACTTTGTCTCCGCGTTAAATACGTGCCTGGTCAACATATAGGCAAATAAAATTTTGATAAAGTTCTATAACACTAAATTAAAAAATTTAATAATCACAAAACCGTTACTTGATCCTTTCAACAACTAGAAAAGAGTTGATAATCTTCAAATGCTGAAGATATTTTCTTGGATCATAGCTAAGAACACTCTCGATTGTGACACCTTGCAAACAAAAAAACTAGATCAAAATCGGCGCATCCGTTTAGAAGCTACGATGCCACAGACAGACAGACTGACTTATAACACCCCTCTTTTTCGTCAGGGGTTAAAAATAGAAATTTTCCCATACAAAAAATTTCATAATTCAAATGCAGAACGCAATTTTATTCATAGCAAAAGAAAACACACGACGCGTTTTTTTTTCGTGCGGGTCATCGTGGTCTCTGGCCTGTGCAGCCACATTTTGTGTGGCAGTAGGTAGTTCTTTTTTTTTCCAAAAATGGTAGGTAAGCTGAAAGCTTCCTATTCGATACGAAAGTTAGAGTGTAACATAATGAAATAAAGTGTTATTTAGTTATTTTTATCTTTAGTATTGTTATTTATTGTGTATATTTGTATCGAATAGTTTATTTATTTAGCTATTTTTTATAGCCGCTTAATTAAGCATAAATCCAGGGCTTAAAACCGGTATTTTGAAGCCTGGTAAATAAAGATTTTTAACCTAGTATATTATGTATTACGCTCTTCAAATTCTGCAGGGAGCGAAATTTCGTTCTGCATGGCTACTATGTAAAATGAGGCGAGAGGCGACGCGAGACGAGAGAGCTCGCTCGCCTCACTGCATTTTGTCGCTTTTGTTAGCATGTAACTCTACCGCGACAACATTTTGCAGCGCGAGTCGGCAGTCTCGCGGTAGAGAAAATGGTGTTACCATTATAACAAAAAAAAATTCTACCATATTCCTACCAAGTGGACATTCCATTCATTCGTTCGTTCGCTACCCCAAGTAAAGTGTTAGAGCGAGATAAAAAACAAGGAATGTCGTATAGCGCTATCTTTTTTCATCACTCCATCCATAAATGTTCGTCTTAACTTAAACGCATATGTCAGTCAGCATAAAAAAACTGCGAAAAAAAAAATCGTTTTGCTTGTTATGTTAAAACTCGTTTAGAATTTAAATATCTTTTTCTTGATTTCCTAGCGATTTTTATCGGTAGTTAAATGTACTCTTATATTGTGGTCTACAAGTTAAGCTTCGAAGGAAATCCGCATCACTCGCTAGTTAGTTGGTACGTTGGAAAGCACATTATTACATTGTTTCGTATATTTTCCTTGTATTATATATTATTTTATTGTCTAACATAATACGCTTTATTCTCTAGGATGGAGTTATGATCGTGATCTAAACTTTGATACCAATGTGGACGTTCAAGAAGACCTTACCCTGTGTTCAATAATTGCTGACCCTAGAACTATATACTGACTACTATTTTCGAGGATATCAATGTTGATTCACAATGCAGAACATGAGATATTGAAGAATATTTTTACAGGTAATTGGTTACGTAACTTATTTACTGGCGAATAATGAAATGAGATAACTGATATCATTGTACATTACAAAATAAAAAACTAATGATTGTGTCTATTTTAGGTTCTTCATACCAAAGACAGCGGTGCTGACTGTGCTCTTGCCTTTTGTCAACAAATGTTGGATTACACGGACGGCAACTGTATGAAAAAGCCAACATATTATTTGGCAATAAAATTGAAGATGCCATTTAGGAGTGTCATTGCGGAGTGCCAAAGTGAATGTGCTGCAGGGAATGGAACTTCAGCAAGCAGTTGTAGCAGTGTTATTGTTAGTTAGTCATTACATTGACTACAAAAGTATAAACAATTAAATTTGAACATTAGGGTGCATCAACTACTATTTATTTCGCTTATAACAGTTTACTGCTGGACTTATGCCTTCCCAGTCTATTAATAAGATTAGTTAAAATACACAAAGATGCTAATAAATTAATTCTTTATTTTCTTTTCCAACATGTCCCAACCAACCTAAAGATAATACAAGAAATAATACACACAAATAATACAAGAAATATTAAAATTTTAATTGATACTACAATCTAATTTCTGTTTATGGTTTTATGTAAGATAGATATTATTCAATCATGAGGTTTGAAAATCCCCACAATTATGCTATAATCATAATGAAAAAGCATACAATTGCTTGAGAAAAAAATTGCAGCCCCGCTACTAATATTCATAGCTAACCATACATATTTACTTTCAGAGATGCTTTACTATTGTTTTGTTTATTCAATATAGAATTAATATGTTCCTACTTAACTTACAAGTATAGTAGTATATAGGTAATAATAAGTTTTCTTTATTTCTTTTACAATGGTAAGCTAAACACTAGACGCAGTCTTATTAAAGGTTCAACATCATTTCTGATATTTTTGTTTATGGTATTATTCTAAGATTCTATTTAATCATGAGTTAATCTCATGATAATCTCTATAATTATCCTATAATTATAATGAAAAGCATTAGGAATTGCCTGAGAAAATTGCATACATTTGGAGTAGCCCCGCTACCATCATATGAAGGAGTTGACCATCTTTCTTCTATGCTAAAATAATGTTTCAAACTGAGATTCACCTAAATCGGCCCATAAACAGAAAAGTTGACCGCCATCTTGGATTTTTGATAATTTTCACATAGCATTCTAATTTCCTTGTCAAAATAGTGTCACAAACCGAGTTTCATCGAAATCGGCGCATAAACAAACAAAATAATGCTAGAACAAATTATTGAATTCAATCTACCCACTGATTTGGGTAGATATGGGTGTTTACCGGGTAGATACGGGTATTTACCGGGTGGTTGGGTAAATACCTGGGTACGTGCCCATCTCTAATCGTAACGCCATTGTTGAGGCGACGACGACGTCAAAGCAAGTGAAAAAAAAAATGCGTTCGCGAAAAAATAATTATTGTTTAAAAAAAATGCAGCTCTGTCGTAGCGTCGAGGCTGGAAAGACTCCAGCAGGGCAAGCATGTAAGACCGCGACAGGCTCGAGAAGCTGTCAAAACGCGACATAGAGCCTGTCTCGCGGAGATGTCGCGGGGAGCTAGCACAGTTCCCGCGAGAGAGACACAAAAATGGCGACCTTATGTCAATCGGCGAGAACGCGACGGAATTGTCGCTTTGGCTAGCACGTAACGTTCATTAAGCGACTTAGACATTCGCTTTTTGACAGTTCTACGCGTGATAAAGTCTTCCACGTTCTGAGTGCGCGAGAGCAAGGCGAGAACGTTCAATAAAGAGGTTAACTTGAAAAGTGATTGGAAAAATCTATAATTTTCTTCATAAGTAGGTAACTTTCACTTCGAAAGTACTTACCTTAATTCTATATTTAATAAACAATACTTAATGTGTAAGTAAATATGTATGGTTGGCTACTAATAAAGATGGTCAACTCCTTCATATGATGGTAGCGGGGCTATTCCAAATGTATGCAATTTTCTCAGGCAATTCCTAATGCTTTTCATTATAATTATAGGATAATTATAGAGATTATCATGAGATTAACTCATGATTGAATAGAATCTTACAATAATACCATAAACAAAAATATCAGAAATGATGTTGAACCTTTAATAAGACTGCGTCTAGTGTTTAGCTTACCATTGTAAAAGAAATAAAGAAAACTTATTATTACCTATATACTATAATACTTGTAAGTTAAGTAGGTTCATATTAATTCTATATTGAATAAACAAAACAATAGCAAACCATCTCTGAAAGTAAATATGTATGGTTGGCTATGAATATATTAGTAGCGGGGCTGCATTTTTTTTCTCAAGCAATTGTATATGCTTTTTCATTATGATTATAGCATAATTGTGGAGATTTTCAAACCTCATGATTGAATAATATCTTACATAAAACCATAAACAGAAATTAGATTATAGTATCAATTAAAATTTTAATATTTCTTGTATTAATTGTGTATTATTTCTTATATTATCTTTAGGTTGGTTGGGACATGTTGGAAAAGAAAATAAAGAATTAATTTATTAACATCTTTGTGTATTTTAACAAATCTTTGTAATAATAGACTGGGAAGGCATAAGTCCAGCAGTAAACTGTTATAAGCGAAATAAATAGTAGTTGATGCACCATAGTGTTGAAATTTAATTGTTTATACTTTTGTAGTCAATGTAATGACTTAACAATAACACAGCTACAACTGCTTGCTGAAGTTCCATTCCCTGCAGCACATTCACTATGGCACTCCGCAATGACACTCCTAAATGGCATCTTCAATTTTATTGCCAAATAATAATTATGTTGGCTTTTTCATACAGTTGCCGTCCGTGTAATTCAACTTTTGTTGACAAAAGGCAAGAGCACAGTCAGCACAGCTGTCTTTGGTATGAGGAACCTAAAATAGACACAATCATTAGTTTTTATTTTGTAATGTACAATAATATCAGTTCTCTCATTTCATAATTCGCCAGTAAATACCTAAGTTACGTAAACCAATTACCTGTAAAAATATTCTTCAATATCTCATGTTCTGCATTGTGAATCAACATTGATATCCTCGAAAATAGTTCAAGTTCGAAAAAGTATATTATTATAATTCAAGGGTCAGCAATTATTGAACACACGGTAAGGTCTTCTTGAACGTCCACATTGGTATCAAAGTTTAGATCACGATCATAACTCCATCCTAGAGAATAAAGCGTATTATGTTAGACATTAAAATAATATAATAATACAAGGAAAATATACGAAACAATGTAATAATGTGCTTTCCAACGTACCAACTAGCGAGTGATGCGGATTTCCTTGTGAGTACATCTATCTACCGATAAAAATCGCTAGGCAATCAAGAAAAAGATATTTAATTTTATTAAAACGAGTTTTATCAATAAATACAAGCAAAACGAATTTTTTTTTCGCAGTTTTTTTATGCTGACTGACATATGCGTTTAAGTTAAGACGAACATTTATGGATGGAGTGATGAAAAAAGATAGCGCTATACAACATTCCTTGTTTTTTATCTCGCTCTAACACTTTACTTGGGGTAGCGAACGAACGAATGAATGGAATGTCCACTTGGTAGGAATATGGTAGAATTTTTTTTTGTTATAATGGTAACACCATTTTCTCTACCGCGAGACTGCCGACTCGCGCTGCAAAATGTTGTCGCGGGAGAGTTACATGCTAACAAAAGCGACAAATTGCAGTGAGGCGAGCGAGCTCTCTCGTCTCGCGTCGCCTCTCGCCTCATTTTACATAGTAGCCATGCTGTATGGAAAGTCTGTTAGTTCGCCGCGTCGTCATTAATAGTAACATTATTTACAAATAATATCTGGCCGTACAATGTAGGGACTCACGTCATGTCATGACTGACTGACAGCCAAAAAAAAAAAAGAACGGAAACAAAATTACGTTCGTTTGATTTGAATCATTTTCTATTTAAATCTTACATTATTGAAAAACTTGTGTAGGTAAATACCGTGTTGTCTTCTTCAAATCATAAAAGACAAGAGAAGTGCTTCCAAAAGGTGCAAATTAAAGAAACAAAAGAAGTAAGATGCCAGTACAGATTCTATGGATATTGTATGCTTTGCTGGACTGGAAAGAAAGAATACAAAATATGAGTCCGTAACCAAGGTCCGAAAATTACTGGCTCGATGAATGTAGGATGAAAGGTCAGCGGTTCGAATCACTGCTAGTCGAATGAACGCGTATATCACGAAGAGTGTGGGTTTATTGTGGATTCTACCAACAACGAGAAAATTCCTATTCTGCTGGCACCCTTGATATAATGAGGAGACAGTGGTGGAAGATAAATGGGTTAGAGAGTCAACTTCAGGGCGGGGTACTTCATTGAATTTTATGCCCAAATATAAGGACAATGTTATTGCTCAGGCAGAAAATAATGAAATTTCATTGTACTTCTTACTTCTCCATAAACCATCAATTTTGTATAAATTATGTTTGTATTATTTACTTTAAAAATTTAACAAATAATAATTATTGCTGTTTTATTATGACTACAAACTGCAATATAATGATATAGGTTTGTGACATAGGTCAACCTTGAAACCCACATTACAAATTAAACAAGCAAGCCTATAATTAGGTTATCATTTTATTAATTACTAGCCTTCCGCCCGCGTAATCATTTTTTCCTGTAGGTACCTATGACAAATTTTCCAGCGGTAAAAGGTAGGTAGCCTATGTTACTCCCTTTATATTCTATTTCTATCTTTGTACCAAGTACTACAAGTTCCATCAAGATTGCCCATGTACCTATGTATTTATATTCTCTCTACTTTTGCCCTCTTACAAACCTTTTTTCTTCCTTTCATCAATAATATTGTTACAAATAAATATTCCGTATTTGTTTGTAATAATAGTAATGTTTCTATAATAGTTTAGTGTCCTCCTTTAAAATGTTAACAAGTCTTGGTGAATGTTGTGTACAATTTTAAAAGAGTTTCAGATTTAAATTTGTATTTTCTAGTGTTCTCTTAGGTAATTTTTATTCTGTTACTTGTTATTATTGTACCTTTACAATAAAATAAAATAAGTTCAGTAATTTTCCCAAAAGACAATTGCTGCTTCACACTTTCAGTCTTCTTGTTTCATTTCATTGAAGCTGAATATAGGTGGCCAGGTGTTATTTTTTCATCGGTAGGTATACTTCTATGGTGGGTGGAGAATAATATTGTGAAAAATCTGCACCTACCTGCAAATATATAGGCTGGTTTCAGAGCGGCGCGTCTCAGCAGCGCTGCCCAGGCGCGCGCGGCTCGGGCGCGCCTAAACATAAGCGGCCGAGACGCGGCCCAAGACGCGTCACTATGAAACGCTACATACAATCTAGTGTAATGCGAGGCGCGCGCGGCTGGGCAGCGCTGCCGAGACGCGTCGCTCTGAAACCAGCCATAGGTACCTATATAAACAAAGCTTGATAAAATAATTACAACTACATGTATAAGTCAAGTCTAATTTACTTATTTCCATGGACTTGGTAGTTACATAATACTAGGTCCATGCTTGCTTCCCTTTATATTTGTTTATTAGGAAGGGAAAAGAAATTACCTAGGTACCCACTTACTTTACTTCCACAAAGTGAGCATAATCTATAACCATTATGTTTTAATTTATTTAACCAAGTAGGTACCTACTAATAACATCCTTGGTTTTTTTTTTAACTTTCTGATGAATGATTAAGTATTAGTTTGATTCCCATTTTCTTCACAAAGTACGAGTTTATTTAGGTATGTATTTACTACATAGTATGTATCATCACTATCACTACATAGTATAAAACAAAGTCGCTTTTTCTGTCCCTATGTCCCTCCCTTTGTACGCTTAAATCTTTAAAACTACCTACGCAAAGGATTTTGATGCGGTTTTTTTTAATAGATATAGAGTGATTCAAGAGCATCGACGACATAGCCCAATTAGACGCCTAATGTTCACATTTCTCCAAACAAATAATTCTGTCAAAGCGTTGAGGAATGCGGATCGGGGGGAGCGGTAAATAGTGCAAACTGATTGGCTCACGCATGACATGCGCATGACGTAAATGACAACTAGTGTTGTGTAGTGAAGAAAGTTACTGCTCGTGAAAAGTACTAATACTGATACTAGTAATTATTGTAACTGTTACTGATACTAATGGTTATAAATGTAAGAGGCCGAGTTTTATCTTTAAAAACATGAACAACTTAAGGAACATGTAGCTAATGCACGTATTTTACTTTATAAATTATTTGAATACTTGTTAATTTTTATTTATACATTTAGGTACTCTTTTAAAATTATACTATTTATTATAAAACTAGCGCTAACAGTTTTCCCTTTTTTCTTATTTCTTCTAATGTGGAACCTTCCGCGAAATTATGAAAAAAAAAAATTAGGTATATCAGTAAAGCTTTTCTCAACCGAGAGAAATGGGGGTTCATTTATATATATATATATTTAAAATAACTTGCGTTAATTTATTTGTAATGTGCATTTTTTTTTTATTATCAGTAATTACGTAACATACTGCTACTAAATACTTGTACTAGTTACACCGCGCATCCGTTGAGTAGTGGTACAACCCTATTTACAAGTGACAGATGAAAGAAAAGGATGGCAATAACAATTTAATACTTGAAAAAAAGAGACGGAGTGATAAACGATATCAACGCCAACCAGTTAAGTTTGACCTTTGAATTCTATTAAGATTGAATCTGTAATAATGAAATCAATTAACTTACCTATGCATTTTATGCCGTCTGTTTTAAAATTAGAGGTTTGGTTACATTTTCCACACCATCATATATAACAAGGTGCCATATTATTGTCTTAAGTTTTTTTTGGGTTATAAACGCAGGAGATGTTCACGGGTCACGGAAGTGGTCGGTACTAAGGTAGATTTTGTTCGCGGTGTCTTTGGCTTGTTTACACGTATTAAGTTGTTAAGTAGTTAACTAAATTTTAAGTTAAAATTAACTTAATTTTAAGTAACCGAACGTTTACACGCTTGTCTAACTTATGCACTCTTTAGTTCACTGTACTACTTAAGTACTTCACTAAATTGTTGAGTTCACACGTAACTAAATGACAGTTTAGTAGAAAGCCACGCCTACCGGGGAATGCAAGCGGTGCGGGAGGCGCGGCTACTTAATCAAAAATAGACTAGATTCTATTTCACTTGTTCACTTAACCACTAAATCGTTTACTTACCACTTGCGACTAAAGAGCTCTTAAGTGGTTGTTTACACGCAAGAATTAAGTTAAAATCAAGTTAAAATTTAGTTAATTACTTCGTCACTTAATACGTGTAAACCAGCCATAAGACTTATAAGTCTAACGTGTTGCCAGAAAGTGTTCGCCTTGCATTAGGCGTCTAGAGGAAAGCCCGCACTACACACTCGACAAAACTAGACGAGACATGGCCAATGCGAGAGTGTAGAGGGAGTATTGGCCTATATTGGAGATGTCTCGTGTATATTGGCCGTCTATCCGTTCCGTGTCGGTACATCAAAGGAGTTTTGTCATGTTTTGTGTATAGGCAAAACTATCGCTCCAGATTCTCGATGCTTCTCGTGCCAGTTGGCTAATAGTCGCCGAAGTGAGCGCACGTTATTTAATTATTTTACCGTTCTGCTACACTTTTTCCAGCGTCTTTTCATTAAGTAGGTACTTTTCATTGAGGGATGTCTAAATAGTTATGTAATAATAATCCTACTAATATTATAAACGCGAAAGTTGTGAGTAGGTACAGATGTATGTTTGTTATGTACTCTTTCTTAGTTTAACATGGAGAAAAATAATCAAATAGGTATATGATTAAAGAGCCTTAAACAGATTTTTTTAAATTAATAGTTATATACATCAATTTGGTTATTTACATAAAATTCATCTCAAAACTAAGAGATTCTCAGTTTCCTCATAAGAAATATTTAGTCATTCGTTGTAACCACCGATTTGCATTCGTATCTGGATAGTTATAATACGCTGCAGCGAATATTACAGTAGCGGCACATGACGCCCACCCCGTACGATAGCCTATTGTCAACTGAGCGAATGGAGAATGTGGAGTAGCGGTCTCGTGTGAACGCCAATGTCTCGTGTTTCGACAAAAGTTTGGCCTCTCGGCAAAACTGGAGTGTGTAGAGCGGGCTGAAGGTTTATATGTATAATACATGCATAATATGCTTAGGTAATGATAACCCACAATAACCATTTTCCCGTGCGGAGCCGGGGCGGGTCGCTAGTTTACCTATAAACACGGAAAAAAATCTCGATTCTAATTTAATTAATCGGAATATGTCATCTTGTGGGCAGCTCTACCACACTATTAAAAAAAAAAAGAACGTGAACTCCGTGACCTTGTAATGAGTTATTGGAGTGCGAGTTATTCGAGCGCACGAATATTGTGCAGTCAATAATATTCACTCAGTACTTCGAGTATATAAAATTTTTAACTTGTTGCAAATATTTTAGTGCATTTTATTGGCTGAATTTTACTCAGTGCGTAGTATTGGAGCGCTACAATAAGTAGCACTAAAAATTACGCACGAAATTTCGTGCAGTGTGATAACTCGAGGCAAAAACGCCAATTATTGGCCTGCACTTATTTGGTTGCCAATTATTTGCTGCGAGTTATTTGGTGCACATTATCCGCACCCGAGATCTGGTAACCCTAACGTCAATACCTGTCATCAATCTGTCAAATGCCGAAACAAAACAATAGTAGGTACCTACGTGAGTTAAGATCAAAGAACTTTTATAGTGTAATACCTAGATTTGACTCAAATTGTCAAATAAATAGGATCAAATATATGATCATATATATGATCATAGATCTTTGATAATGTAATATGCCCCTTGTGCTGTGGATAAAGATTATACACGAATTGTATAAGTAGACACGGGACGTTTTATTTCATTGGGATTTGCCCTGCAAGACTCGTAAATATGTAACACTGCGAGAGAAATGATTAGTAGTTTTAAATTAGCACGCGTCAAGAAGTCCAGAAAAGTTGCTAATTTGCTGATTTGCCACGTCACATTCAGCGAGAAACTTTGATTCCAACTTGTAACCTATGCTGAGGCTGAGGAATATCATCCATCATCATCATCATGTAAGTTATTTGTAAATAGATTGATTGACCAATTTTAATTTAGGGATTTTGGTTAGAGTTTGTACTGGTTGTTACTGTAAAGACTGCTGCAAACTGAAACTATGCACATTACTATCACTAGTTAGTTAGGTATAACTTTGTTTATGTTTTATGCTAGTCAACCACAACAGAAATAGGTAAATAGATTACTACTTAGAGAAGGCAAATCTGCCAAAAAAAAACTTGATGATAGGTACTTACTCCTAGCACATACATTAAACTGTGTTATTTTTGTTTTGATAATTTTCTAGATTGTTAGGTATATTATAATATAACAATCACAAGAATGCACAGAACTAAACTGTTTACTACAAACAGAGAATTCTTGATAATACCTACTTGTAGCACTTTTTGGTATATATTGGACTGTCATCTCATCATCATCTTAAAAATTAAGTATTAAAACTGAATTTATCATGACCTTGGTACTGGATCATATATGTCATTAAATGCAGTACATAGTACTACAGATTACCTACTACAAAAGGAAAGCAAATTGTCCAAAAAATGAAAACCTAATGTAAGTAGGTAATAAATAATGAATGACACTCATACAGCACCCTCAAAGACCTTGTCAACGAAAAAGGTACCTTTTGTTGGCCTACACTATGAATAACCAGCCACATTAACCGGTACGGCACTACTGCATGTGAGTTTCTTTACATTTAATTATAATTTGGACACATTGTGGAAATCATTTTGTAGTTCGTTCTTTTGAATATACCTTTGATATACCTACTTGTGTGTTGATAAATAAATATATAGGTACTTATATAAAAAGATACAACATTCACATACTCGTATATGTTTGTTCGGGGTGGGCTTTGAACCCGCTATCCTATGCTTCGAAGGCAAGGGTACTGCAAACTAGGATACAATGTTGTCATTTAGAGCTGTAATACTTAACTAAACATTCTATAACTTTGGAAGTGAATATTTTTTTTACATGGTTTACTATTTTTGCTAAATTTGTTGATGTAATTTTAATTTTATTGTTTTTATTATTCTAGGTTCCTGGTACATTTACTAAATGTATGATACGGATGGATAAATGTACCAGCTTTGGAGAATCATCTTCCTAATGTCAAAATCCAATCATCTAAAGAATTTTTCTACAGAAACCACTTTTGTGACACCTTTTCTTTTTGGTTTTACTCCAAAAACATGAAACTACTATTTACAAACCTGAAAATTATATAGGAAGTAGAGACATACATAATACTGGCATTGATTAAGCAAATAATAAAGAGTTCTTTAAAAATTATATGGTATTTTATTTAATAACTTTTTTGTTACATTATGTATGAGTTCAGTAATATTATTAAGAAAAAACATTGGGCCATTATTTAATTAATTTTACATCAAATAAATAACTAGGTACTCATCCATCATTGATATAGGTACCTATCTATGTTTTTTTACATCAGATAAATATTATTTTATGTACTACAAATAAACTAAATTTTAACATAACTAGTATTGAAGATAATTTAAAAATATACATCAGGTTTTTCCTTAATGGAAAAGAAATAAATTACTTTAGAAACAAAAATGTACAACAATTTTACATCTGCAAAGCAAATTATGTCCTTCAAGTTTCCTTCAAGCTACAATCCTCCCCTATGAAACTAATTAAATTCAATCTAGCTAAACAATACTATAGAAATAGCGGTTATTCCCGATGTCCCCCACGCAATAATATGAATTAAATAGTTGTCCCCCATTTTCTTTTTTAAATTGGGGGCAACAGGAAAAAATCTCATTGTCCCCCACGAAATTATATTGAATAAAACAACCAAATTAAAGCGCGACCAAAGAACTACGAAGCCTTCCCATATTACGGAATTTCAATTGAACTAATTTTATGAGGGAAATTGTTGCCATAGTCGTAAAAATATACACGTGGCGCTCTTCTCGCCTTCGATATAGTGTTTTGTTCATTTTACGCAGATAAAACAAAAACCGGTAGTTTCCGAAACTAAAACGGAACGTAAATCTATGGTCGCTCCCACTGCGGATTGTCGCTCTCGCTCACACTCCCGTGTCGATCGTATAGGCGTCTTTTTCATGTCGGGGGTGTCTGTGTGTGTGTGATCCGAATGTCAATCGAGCGAGAACGTCATTGTTGGAATAAAGACGTTATTGCTTGGCGTTTAATCTATCACCACAGATTAATAAATAGTTACTAACGTAACAGATACATCACTCCATACAAAAGCGAAAATACCTACTCTTTAATAGCCTACAAAATCTTAATAATAATACTTTCTGCTCAGAACTAAGTCTTAGTGATTACATAGTTTTGGCGAAATCGTGCGATGCAAGCGCTTAGGCGGGCGTTCGGCGCCGCTCTGTCCGTTGTACGTTCGAACGTACGCGAGCGAGTGACGGAAGCCTGCTATCACTCGCTTGCTGCCAACGAGTGCTTGTGACCACTCGTTGCAATCGAACGATCCAAAAATGACGTTTTTCGTTTAGACGAGCATAAATCAGTAGAAATCGAGCGATCTTAGCGACACGAACGTTTGAGAAATAGAGCTCCAGGCTTCTTATTTCTTTGGTCAGGCTTTAACGAAAATTGTTTATTTTCTTATTAAAGAACAGACTAAAAGGTATAATCAACAACTTGTTGATTATACAAATAGACCATTTTTTTAATATAATTTCGTAGGGGGACACCGAGAATTTATTTCCAATGGTCTCCTAAATTTAAAAAAAAGGAAATGGGGGACAGCTGGAAGAAATTCGCCCTGTCCCTCCAGGGGAGAACTATTTATTTCAATATTATTTCGTGGGGGACAACGGGATATTTTTTTTCCGCTTTTCCCCGTTTTATAATATATTTTTAATGTGGGGGGACAACGGGGAAAAAATATCCTGCTGTCCCCCGCGCCGGATAACTCCATGGGGGATTAACCGGGAAATAGTAGTAAATAGTATCATTGTTAGAAGATTAGTATTTAGTACCATTATGATTTCTAAAGATATAGCTATAGTTTGAGGAGTATTCTAGCTTGAAGAACATAGCTACTCACTCATATAGCAAAACAATAATCTGGGTAGCATTATACCATATTAAGTTAACTTTTTTTTTAACATGTTCAGCTAATTTAATAACACATTATAGCAACAATTTATGAAGACTACAGTTGATGTTGTAATGGCTCTGAAGTCTTCTTTTGAACCAGAAGAAGCAGCAAGTGTTTACATCCATCTGCAGTGGCAGCGCAGTCTTTCTAACTAGACTCCATAAGAATAATAATGTCATCTTTTCCATTTATTTTACAACTAATAGTTATCCAGATAGTACTATTATTTTCTTCTGTGGTACCACTTTAGTTTTAATCAAGCAGTTTAAACCAACATTGTCAATTTTTATTGCTCTGTTTTTCAATGCAACCAACAGCAGTTGAGAGGTAGCTGTCCCGAGATGACCTGAAATAGTACAAATAGCATTTAATGAATGAAATTATTTTATTCTTAGACGACAAAGGTCTCTAGAGAGTTGTTAGTTATAAAAGACTTCCTACCATGTTAGTAAAATTTAAAATGCTCATTCGAGCGAACGTGGATCCCCATCCAACGAGTAAGGATGGGACTATCCATTCTCTCCGCAATCACCCTCACAAGAGTGTTGGTGCTGCCCCGCACTCGCGCCCACATTTACTTTTGACAACTAATAATAATAATAATATTTTTTTTAAAACAGACAACTGAGTCCTAAAGGTCGTTAGTCACACACTTAAAAACTATGTTAGTACTTAAAAACTAAAACAGATTTGGTGCGCTTCACCATTATTTCCACAAAAGGACTACTGTTCTGATCAGCAATCTAAGCATTAATCGACTGAGCTAGCGCAAGTCGGCGCCTTTTTTGGTTGCCTATAGTTATCTATATGAGATTACGGAGGTTCCAAGTTCGAATCCTGGCTCACTCATCGAACAAATGTCTCTTTGTGAGATTTTCCCAATTTGATTAAGACATTGCAGGCTGAATCAAATGCTTGTCTTTTTGAAACATAATTTCGTGCATCGGAAGGCATGTGATGCTGTTGGTCCTGGCTATTTTCTATGGATGTAGTCGCTACACTTGGCCTTAAGATCTTCAAATAAACATATGTATGAATTCGATAATCAAGAACACATTGGTAGGTTGGTATGTGGCGAGGCTCGAACCCCTATCTTCCGGATGGAAGACAATAGCCCTACCCACTTGGCTAACGACGACGCTCTAAGTATCGTATTGTAATAGTGTCTATAGATAATAACAACCATATCAATCCATACCATACTGAAAATGTTTTCGCAACAGCGAGCATCGCAAAAACGGTATTCGAAACTAAGTACGGAACCCCTAAAATAAGTAGTTTATTCTCTTTGTTTTAAGTAATTTTACGTCGCAAAGCAGCGTGTCGGCGTGTTTTTTTAGATTGAGATCGTTTGATAGCTAGAAAGTCACAAAGACTACTTCTTACCGTGGGAAAATACCTAATATAATATTCTTTATTAGTTTTTGCTAAACAAACACGTACAGCACATAGGTAGGTACTATTCAAAAAATAAATGAAGAAAACACGCCAAACGCATATCAACAAAACTGTAAACAAACGAAAGTTTACATGGCCCGTAGAGGGCCCATTGCCTTACAAAATGTAGTGTTAGAAGATTATTGTTCCTACTTAAACTTTGTTTTAATAAAGAACAAAAAGAAGACAAAGACAAAGACAAAAATATTTATTTGCGTAAATACATGTGCATACAGGATGTTAAGTTTGTATAATTTATATCCAATGTAATAAACCGAACGCAGTCGGTGTGCAAATATTCGAATTACTAAGTGGCAAAAAAATTATTTTACCATAGTATGTACATACTCAGACCCTTCTTTAAATTCAAGGTATTCTTTAACACTGTAAAAACAGTTTGATAAAAGCCATCTAGTTATTTGGGTTTTGAAAGTGTTGCAACAGGTCAAATGTTTAAAACGTGTAGGCAGATTATTGAAAACTTTAATGGCCATGTAAACTATATTTTTCCCAAATATTGCTGTTTGACATTGTGGTATGTAGCATGAATTTTTAGATCGTAATTGCATATTGGTAACTTCAGAGGTTTTTTTAAAAAGATCTGGATGTTTTTTGACGAAAAGACAAATATCGCGGATGTACTGGCATGGTAGAGGTAATATATTTAATTTCTTAAATAATGGAACGCAACTGTCAAGGTACCAGGCATTACAAAGAACTCTGATACATTTTTTTTGTATAAGAAAAGCTCTGTCTATGTGAACAGAGTTTCCCCATACAATTAAGCCGTATGAGAGAACCGACGAGACGTAACCATGGTACGCAGTTAGTGCCGCCTCAAGAGAGACTGTCTGTCTTAAACGCTTTAATGCGAAGACAAATCGATCAAGCTTGGCACATACAGAAGAAATTTGGTCTTTCCAGTTGCAATGTTTATCTATAGCAAGTCCTAAAAATTTGGTGGAATTGACTTTTTTTTTTTTTTTTTTTTTTTTTTTTTATTTATGGAGAAAAAACAGAAAGACAGTACAAAGTGAGTAGCAGAAACAAATATTTCACTTAGACATAGCACTGCTTCTATACAAATTTCTCGCTAAGAGATAGAAAAATAGAATAACGAGGAGCCAAAAGAAAACACTATTTGGTAACAACTAATGATGTTAACATCAGCAATCCATTAACCAAGAGGAGGCAATTAGCATGCGACTAAAATTATGACAAAGGTTCAATAGATGTAAATTTAACAAGTAAAAAATAGCAAAGGCGTGCGCAAAGCATACACAAAATGGATATAAAAGGTACTAAAAAATAATAGTTAAAAACTATATCAGAAACATGTGGCGTATGCATAAAGTAGAAGAAAAGGAAATAAAGTAAAATTGAAAAAAGTAAAATTGAATAGTCCCCACGAGAAACCATAGCTACAAGATCAAGTCCATAAGCACTACTATAGGACTATAGGGGTTCAATAAAACTGCTTAACAAAGAATGCTTTCAAATAGACAGGTTAAACTTAAAGCTATCTCGTGAAATATCACTATCCTATGTAAAAGCAGGCTAGCCCTACGACGGATGTCTTGGGATCGCTTAATAAACACTAGCCGGCGCAAGTTATAGCTAAATGGCGATACCAGAGCACAGAATATCGCTCACTTTACGAGTGTAACTTGAAACTGTCTCATGAAATATATCCACTTCACCAAACAGTTTGTTAAAGGTATAAAATATACGGTGGAGAGGAGCACGAACTCCAAAATTAGTAGCAGTACAATTAATTTGGAAGATATTAGATGATCTAAGTCTCCTATACGTACAGAATTTTACCTTACTGACTAAGATGTTGCAATTGTATAAACTTTTGCATATGTTGCGAGTAATGCAAGCATCGAATAAGATACGTCTTTTGTTGAGTGGAAGAAGTTTATACTCTTTTAAAAGATCATCATAAGACATAAGCTTAGAGGTTAAACGGCGGTGCATAGCTCTTAGAAACTTTTTTTGTACCATTTCAATTTTTTTGGAATAAACTGCGTAATGGGGATTCCATATACATGTACAGTATTCTAGCTGTGGACGAATAAGAGACCTATACAAAGACAGATAAGCGTTGGGACATCTAAACTTCCTTGTATTGCGGAGCACAAATCCTAACAATTTCATGGCTTTACTACAGATAGAATTAGTATGCGAATCAAATTTTAATTTGGCGTCAAAGATTATCCCGAGGTCCTTTATTTTGTCAACTTTAGATAGCGGCCTCCCACCAAGACTGTAGTCAAAAGATACATTGTTGCGCTTGTTGGAAAAGGTTATCTGCTGGCATTTTTCATAAGCAAGATGTAGCTTATTAATGTGGCAATATTGCTCAAGTCTGTCCAGGTCCGCCTGCATCTTACGACAGTCATTGGCATCGGTAATAGTACTATATATTTTTAAGTCGTCAGCATACAGCAAAAAGTTACAGTGCTGAAAGCATTTATTAATGTCGTTTATGAAAATCACATAGAGAAGTGGCCCAAGGATAGAGCCCTGAGGTACTCCAGAGGTTATCTGAACAAGGCTAGAGGTAAAACCATTAAGTACAATTGCTTGAGTTCGGTCCGTTAGGTAAGATTTAAAGAAGTCCAACAGGGATCCTTTGACCCCAAGCTGAGCCAGCTTTGCAAGGAGTATCATGTGGTCAACTTTATCAAAAGCTTTGCGAAAGTCTGTATAGACGGTGTCAATTTGATTCCGTCTATCCAGACCTTCGAAAAGATAGTTGGAATAGATTAACAAATTTGTCAGCGTTGAGCGTTGCTTTACAAAGCCATGTTGCTCGTGAAGTAGATTGCTTTCTAGAAGCGGATAAATATGGTTGTGTACTAATCTTTCAAGGATTTTAGAAAAACACGAGAGGATAGATATAGGCCTATAGTTTATGACTTCTTTTTTAGATCCAGATTTATGTATAGGTGTAATGTAGGCTAGTTTCCATCGCTCTGGTACAATGCCATTTGTGAGACATTTGTTAAACAGGATTGTAAGAGGTACTGATATTTCTTTAGCAGTATGTTTAACAAAGAAAGGACTAATTTTATCAGGGCCAGGGCCTTTGTTAGTGTCCACAGATTTCAGGCAGCGACATACTTCGGATTCATCCAGGACTATTTGAGTTATTAAAGGGGAAGAGGGCAACGGATCAATGCTCTGAACATCGCTGACAGATGGAGTGGACTGTGGTTCAAAAACGGAGCCAAGGAACGTTGAAAACATGTCACAAATTTCAGCAGGGTCTTTGGAAGATTCACCTTCATAAGTCATGACGTCTGGGTATCCATTATTGCTGTTGTTTAAGCTCGAGATATATTTATAAAAAACCTTAGGGTTAACCCCTAGAGAAGCTTGAACTGAAATTAAGTGGTCCTTAAAACAAATACCTAGCAGTCTTTTACATTGAGCGCGAAGAAACGAGAACTCACTGTACGCGGCAAGAGAAGAGTAAGTCTTCCATTTTACCCATACCTTATACTTACGTCTTAAAGTTGATATTAAAGGCTTAGAGAACCAGGTTGGGTACTTAGTGGGGCGCATTTTCTTCAGGGGTACATACTTGTCAATTATATCGTACAGAAATTCATAGAACCTATCAAGAGCCTGCACCGTATCAAGACCGTCAAGTTCAGCGTGCCAATCTATTTCAGATAAAGCGTTACAGATTAAGTCAAAATCACCCTTAGGAAAATTATACTTTTTAGAATTATTAATAGGTAGTTTATTTTCTTTTTCCAATTTTAATGCAAACTCAAAAGGTGGGTGGTGTCTATCCGGGGATAATAAAGTGTAACAAGGAGAGCTGAGAGCAAGGTCTACACTCGAGAGCACAAGGTCCAGACAGCGATTATTAATATTAGTCAGGTAATTATATTGCTGCACATTTAGAAGCGCCAAAGTATCACGAACTAACGCGGCTATACCCACACACGGTGTCGGTATTGTGGCGTCACTGATACCCAGAGGAGTAAAATTATCATGGAAAGACCAATTTAGGTCAGGAATATTAAAATCACCTACTGCGCATAATAATGAATCAGGATTTGACAAGGAGACATCCTGCAAACGAGAAAAATATATATCGTATACTTCAAGGTTAGTTGCAGGCGGAATATAGATGGCGTTAAGAATTAAATTTTTATTTTTAAAAGTTAGCATAATATAGATTTCCTCCAGATCAGAATTCTCCCAATCCGGTCGATGAACGCATTTTATGGCTTTACTTATCGCCACCAAAACGCCACCACCGTCTTTTTTTCCTGTAGCAATAAGGTTTCTATCCCGGCGTATTACTAAATATCTATCATTAAATAACTCCGAGTCATAGATGTGAGGTTGCAGCCAAGTTTCTGTAAGGACTATTATGTCATAATTTTGAGAAAGTATATTCAGACGTAATTCAGTTAACTTAGACTTTATGCCACCACAGTTCTGATAGTATACATTAGGTTGGTCCTTATGGAACATTAAAGACAAACAAATAAGGTATAACAAGAATAGTTTTTATAAATGCTTTGCGCGCGGGTATAATAATATACGAAGAAGACCACCAAGTGGTCGTCATATGGAATAGGACATACGAATTGATATACAAATGCAATAGTCATGGAGCATCAATTAGTTTCGAAATGTCGTTTTCCGAACGAATATGTATGATAGGAGTCGTGTCGCCTTTACGGGCCATGACACCGCCATCTCGAGCCCACACCCAGCTGTATCCGTGCTTCTTTAGGGCGCGCGCCTTGGAAAACAATATTTTATTTTGCAAGGTAAGATGTTCGCATACGTAGATTGGCTGCGGCGGCTTTCCTTTGAAGTCAGGCAGGCAGTCCGACTGTAGGTTACGACGTGCCCGCGCAGCTGCAAGTACATTATCACGCAGACGGCGGGTATTAAATTGGACGACAATAGCTTTAGGTCGCCTGGCAGGAGCAGCATCGTCGCCACTGCTGGACGCATTATCGGCCGCAACGTTGTTATGAGCGACACGGTGAACAGCTCGCACGTGATCAAGGTTGATTGGTACACCAACAATCGTGCCCAGCGACACTAAAATATTTTCCAGGTTCTCGCCCTTAATTTCCGGTAAATTTTGGATTTCGATATTACAGTTGCGGGCTTGCTGCTCCAACTTAGCTGATTTGGATATGATATGCTGTAGCTCTTTTTTCAGGCTTATATTTTCATTTTCCAGCAAGGAGACTCTATCTATGCATTGCTCCACAGACGCATTTGTTTCAGATATTTGACCCTCAATTTTCTTCTCAAGGTTAGTGATGCTCGTTTGAACCTGGGTTATCTCGGCCCGAATATCCAGCTGCAAGGCAGTGCGCTGCTCCCCAAACTTTGCGTCCATGTAAGCAATCAGACTGTCATAGTCCTTGGTTAGAGCTTTAGGAGTGGGCTTTTTGCAGCTGGGGCACTTCCATTTTGTTTTATTCATAGGTAGCATGCGCTTCATGTCATCGTCAGTTAGTGACACACACGTAGGGTGGTACTGCATTAGGCAACCAGCACATTTTATCGCCTCCGCCTCCCTAAGAGCGCCGTCGCATTTAAAACATTGCATGATTAAGGCTAGTAATGTAGATGATAACGACCTCTATCCGATTACAAGCGTAATACAACCACCAGAAGCGGAAACGTCGTTGTGTTAAGACAACCTTCTCGTGCGCACTCGATACGACGTAAGTTCCGCCAGGAAGTTACAGATGGCAGTAAATGAAAGATGCGCAGACGGACGATGTTCTTCACTCAAGAGTGCTCAGCGCAGTAGTTCAAAATAAAAGCTACAGATGGCACCAATGCAAAACAGACATGCAATGTCATCCATCACATCACATAACACATAAATAAAGACGAGAGGTTATATTCACTATAATAGTTTCTACATGGCCGATTCATTGGAAAAACGCATAGTCCAACTGAAGAATGTATGTCCTAAGGCAATGTAGTTCATGCAAAAAGCACGATGACGCGCTAAATAACACAGATCACCAATCAGTTCAGTCACAGTTTTACGAAGAAAAATACCACCACAAAAGACTCAATAACACTGAGATTATAAGTTAACACGTAAATATGTATTGCCACAAGATAATCACACCCTCCTATCTTAAGAATTCAATGATATACATAGGTTTTACAGCTAAAATAGCAGGACGAAACACAAATGCGTGTTTACTCTTAGAGCGCCCTCTGGCGAAAAAAAAAAAAAGACTTGTTCTATTATATTGTTGTTATAACTGATATTAAGGGGAATAGGTTTAGCTGTGTAAGAATGAAATTGAAACGCCCTGAAGTTGACTCTCTGACCAAAAGAAGCAATATTGATCCAAATACATATATGTGTACCTACCTACTTAGGTACTTTAGTTAGAATTTTCGTTCTTCAGTTCAACCATACTTAGGCTTGGGCCGCACTACGGTTTTTTTCCGCAAGCGGTAAACCGTAAAACCGCAAAGCCGCCTGAGACGCACACACTACGGTTAAAAACCGCGAAACTGGGCACGATTTTCACAGTTTGAAGACGGATTTCAGGAGAGCTGTTTGTGTTGTTGCTTTGATACAGAAGCAGAAAAAGAAAACGTCATCAATTCATTCCTGTCACTATATTGACGCAAAGTAGTGTCATATAACACTGGTATTTTCTGTACCTCCACTATGATTTTTGAGGATAAACTTTCATAATCTGGTTCATTTGAAACAGACTCCGATTCAGTCGACGACATAATGACGACACGACAACCAAAACACAACGACTCTTCAAGACGATGTACCGAACAATGACAGAACCGCTCGCGGTTACCGCGTCAAATGTGTGCGCGCCATATAAGTTCTATCATATGGATTACAAATTTTGGCGCGGCTATTTCCCGCTAGCCATTCTGTAACAAAACGCGGTTTTAAAATCAGTCGCGGAAAAAAACCGTCAGTGCGGCCGCTTTTATTAGTTTCCTTTACTCACAAAATCAGGCGGTTAAAAGCCGCGGCTGTTTAGCGGGAAAAAACCGTAGTGCGGCCCATTTACAGGAAGGGTGCGCGAATCGTTTTTATTATTACCTAACCTTATACTTAGATATAATTATGTCGGCATTTATTTTAAAATTTAATCAATTAAGTATTAATTCCGCCACAAAGATATTTTTGTTTTGAAATTCATCTGTCAGGGATAGGGTTACCATATGTAAATAGAGGGATGCCTGTCTAAGGTACCTAAAATGCCTGAATTTTCAGAAAAATGCCTGTCTTGCTAAAGCAAAACGCTGTGGTAATAAGTAAAAGCCAACAGATAATAATGAAGAAGAATATTTATTACTGATATTAGTCAGATGACATTATTTTTTAAATAGTTCTTTCTTTTCTAATAAATACATAAATGTAAAACATTTTACGAGATAGTTTTGTAATTTTTCTGAATAATCAACATTGCTTTTAATGATTCAATTGTCAGCCGATTTCTTTCTTTACTCCACTGGGCTTTAACGAGAGAAAAGGTGTTAAAGTGCAAGTGCGAAAATTAAAAATGCCTGTCTCAGATCAATGCCGGCCACACGCCTGTCTAAACCTTAAAATGCCTGTCAAATGCGGCAAACGCCTGTCATATGGTAACCCTAGTCAGGGATCTGTCAAAATGAGTGACTGACCTTTTTTTTTATTTGCACTCAAATATCAATCGACAAAGATCTGCCGAATATAGCACCGGTGATGACGTATTTGACCATTTTGACCAAAATCTTTAAAAAATTATATAAATTAATTAAAGCCGTAGGTTATTCAGAAATCTTGAAATTAGTTTCTTAAAATGCTAAAATCTATCCAAAAAATCAATAAAAAAGGTAGGTGAAAATTTCAAGACAATGCCCATTGTCGCTTTGGCTAGCACGTAACGTTCATTAAGCGACATTCGCTTTTTGACAGTTCTACGCGTGATAAAGTCTTCCACGTTCTGAGTGCGCGAGAACAAGGCGAGAACGTTCAATAAAGAGGTTAACTTGAAAATTGATTGGAAAAATCTATAATTTTCTTCATAATTGTAGGTAACTTTCACTTGGAAAGTACTTACCTACCTTAATTCTATATTTAATAAACAATACTTAATGTGTAAGTAAATATGTATGGTTGGCTACTAATAAAGATGGTCAACTCCTTCATATGATGGTTTGTCGTATACTCGTACATCGAGATTCAGTTACGGAGTCTGGTAGCGGGGCTACTCCAAATGTACCTATGCAATTTTCTCAGGCAATTTTTAATGCTTTTCATTATAATTATAGGATAATTATAGACATCATGAGATTAACTCATGATTGAATAGAATCTTACAATAATACCATAAACAAAAATATCAGAAATGATGTTGACCCTTTAATAAGACTGCGTCTAGTGTTTAGCTTACCATTGTAAAAGAAATAAAGAAAACTTATTATTACCTATATACTACTATACTTGTAAGTTAAGTAGGTACATATTAATTCTATATTAATTAAACAAAACAATAGTAAAGCATCTCTAAAAATAAATATGTATGGTTGGCTATGAATATTAGTAGCAGGGCTGCAATTTTTTTCACAAGCAATTGTATATGCTTTTTCATTACGATTATAGCATAATTGTGGAGATTTTCAAACCTCACGATTGAAGATTGTCTTACATAAAACCATAAACAGAAATTAGATTATAGTATCAATTAAAATTTTAATATTTCTTGTATTATTTGTGTGTATTATTTCTTGTATTATCTTTAGGTTGGTTGGGGCATGTTGGAAAAGAAAATAAAGAATTAATTTATTAACATCTTTGTGTATTTTAACTAATCTTTGTATTAATAGACTGGGAAGGCATAAGTCCAGCAGTAAACTGTTATAAGCGAAATAAATAGTAGTTGATGCACCGTGTGTGTGTGGTGTGAGGGCCACTTTGCTTAAACTCGATGAAAATATGACCTTGATTTAGTGTGCATTGCAAAACAATTGTGCAGTTAATATCAGATTTTGTGCAACTCAATTGAGCGAGTTATAAGGTGTAATGTTGGGCCCTCAATCCTCCAATGGAGGATTGAGAGCCCACCTGTAACAGAGAAACTATGCGCACTACAGAATCGGTCTTTACGGCAAACTCTAAGTCCAGACGTAACAAAAATTGTGTCGTAGAGATATTATCGAAAAACGCTATGGTATTTTGTATATCTTCGTTCGAAATTGGCCCTCAGAAGTTTTTTTCGTACTCCTTTTTTGTCAAATATTAAGAAAACCCTTTGCTTACTGGTTAAACAAATGATGTCAGTAATTGTGAAAATAATTGTGCGATTTTGTGCAAGTTAGAAATCGTCGCTACCTCTCGTAGTTTTTATGTTATGACGTCGCAAAGATTTGGGCCCTCAATCCTCCACTTTTTTCTGTTTTTTGTTAATTACGCCGTAAGTATTAAACATATGACAAACACAAAACCGTCAATAATTGTGAAAATAATTGTGCAACAAATGTGTATGATTTGTTTTTAATAAAAATGTGTAATTTAGTAGAAATCTTGCAAAATAAAAAACAGGTACTATTTTCTGATGCGGGTATGAGATAGGGTGACAAGAATTTCGTCCTATTCTACCGTCATGATAAAACTATTATACTATATTCGCTAAATTGTGATAATAAGGAAAATCAATTTAAAAAATAATTAAATAACATTTTATAACATAAAAAATAATGAGTAAATTAAAATTTTAAAAAATAAGTAAAAACTATTAAAGTAATAAATAAATCAATAATATTAAATATTTTAATAAATATTTTTTATTTTTTCAAAAATATATTTTTAATATATAAAAAATAAGATAAATGAAAACGTACCTAAATAAATAAAAAGAAATTAAATTTAATAAGGAACCATTTTCTTTTTGGGTTTCTTTAATCGCATTTTAATTCATTTTTTGTTTTTTTCATATTCATATTTTGTTTTTTCTAAAAAGTACCTACCTAAATAAATAAAAAAATAATTAAATTAAATAATCATATTATTTTTGAGTTTCTTCAATCGCATTTTATTTCATTTAATAATAATAATATATTTTTCATTAGCTTAATTTAAATTATTATTTTATTTCAATTCATTATTTTTAAAATTGTCATTTCGTATTATCGCAATTTAGCAAATATAGTATATGTCGGAAATGGAGACAAAACGGTGGTGGGTAGGTGGGGAAAGCAAATAAATAAAGGAAACCCGCATAGGGCAACACGCGGAAACACACTAAGCGTGGGCGTATGCTACAATAACTTTTAGAGAACCATCGTACACTATCTTTGTCAGGACTACCCCAATTTGTCATCACTATTGAAACAGACTTTACCAACTATATCGAATTCTATCACAATTGGAACACACTATACCACCATCGACTCGGTTGCTTGTTATCATGAACGATCGGGACCTAATCAATCCCTAAAAGGGGTTTAGGTAGATCCGAGCACCATCAAAATGCCATAAGGGGAAACTGGCATGGAAAACACTGAACAATTACAAACTGGCCAACCAAGGGGCCTCCCCGCCCGGACCTTATGTAACTCGACCATATTACAGTTACTCTACCCGCGGTCATGATAACAATGCCATAGCTAACACCATACGAATACAGAACCTAGCCAACCTTGCTAGCGACACGATAATTAGATCACTTTACTCACGGTTTACAGACACCACTGGACTGTGGTACAAACAATATTCCAACAACCATTATTTCAACATACATCCAGATCACACATCGAATCACACATCACAAAACACACCGGACCAGTACGTCCACCAGAATCACACTCTCAGACACACAAAGTTATCAACGCGGCTGCAGATCTACCCAGAGGGCTCGCCCGCCCTGAGCAGCGCTATTTATGTGAGTGAACCACCCATTCCCACTCCCGGTAGTAGGGCCTCCTGCCAAACGTCACCGCGCCAACTTCACACCGGTCAACTATATTGATTCTACCCTCTGATACTCGAGAAAGTAAAATAAAAACTGTCATCTATGTTTACAATCGATTTAAACGATCAATCTGGCTTCAATCTCCGACACGGCCATCCTGCGCTGACACACGTCCTCGTGTGTACGATTCGGAACTAATTAAAAGCAACACTTAATACCGCTCGGCTATTCCTGACCAAAACATTACCGGTTTTTAATCCCTGCTAGATAAATTCAATACAGTTAAAGCGATCAAGTACCATTACAGTCACAATCACCGTGATATCACTAGTCGAAAACAGTAAACAATTTAAAAGTCAAACATGAGGTATCTTATTCGCGGTCTACGGCTATCACATAGCCACACCCAATGTCCATCTCTCCTGGACTCAACAAGTCAATTCTATGACTCCATGGTCTCTCCAAGACCCAAACACAACATAACCTCAGCCAGAGCAAGGTGCTCGCCGCGCATGCACGGACTACTTAAAGTGGACTATTCCCGTTTCAAAAGTGACCGCGTCTCTTACTTTAAAAAAGAGCGTCCCCTAGAAAAACAACAATGTACCACTCAAAGCAGACACCGATTTCTACGCACTACGGCTCATCCAAGCCTCCGCTTCGGTCAACTACACCACAGTAAAATCGAACTCAGAACCTCACTTCCAGTTTTACAATTTCTCTAATTTCGTTCATCGAAATTCAATGGTACTTAACCCTTCGACAACTTCTACTAACGGTAAAACACGAAACTTTAACGAACAATTTTTACGCTCCGTACTATGCGTATCCACATTTAAAACTTAGCTTTTTTTTAGAACGAAATAAGTAACAACGACGCTTTTTATTTTAACAAATCTTATTCCTTAACATAGATTACGAAACATTAATACCCTGGACCATGTACCAATGGCGTTCAAATCAACGCGCAACGTTAACTCTACTACAACATATACCGCCAAGCTTTACAGACAACCTCGAGTAAGACCTTCATCGCCACGGCTCCCTAGCCGACCAGCAATCACATTGCTCTCTCACATCACAAACACTTGTGTACGCATATCCATCGAGTGGATCGCCCGTGTGCACCACCCACTGGCTACACACTACGGTCTCTGTAGACCACGACCTCCGCCAGAGTTAAACGCACATCGCGCACCCACGGACTACCTGAGTTGCCTCAGGAGATACCGATTTCTACCGGGCTACGACTACGTAATAACCACTGGTACGGTCGACAACAACACATGTGCACCACCCACTGGCTACACACTACGGTCTCTCTAGACCACGACCTCCGCCAGAGTTAAACGCGCATCGCGCACCCACGGACTACCTGAGTTGCCTCAGGAGATACCGATTTCTACCGGGCTACGACTACGTAATAACCACTGGTACGGTCGACAACAATACGGCCGATAGAATCTCTTACTCGATCATTACAAAACTTAAACTTGATTATCGTCATTAACATTATTATCTAAATCAACATCTACTGGTACATGATCCGTTTGCATCTTTCTAATCCTATCGTGTGTTCGATTCGAAACTAATTAAAAGAACTCCTAATACCGCTTTTAACGTACAACGAACTCTCAATAATTTTTAAAGATTTGAAACGGCTTTTGTTTACATCGAGTATTAAATTTTAACTGATTTCGTACCGCACTATTTTTTTAAACAACTAAACAAACTAATTTTCACAGTAAAATCGAACGAAGTGGGTACTTTGCGCCAGAATCACATTTCCGAACCACGTAGCAAAACGAACAATAAATCACAAAACTTCAATCACGCACGGTCTAATAGGTTACACTGCTAAAATTTCAACCGATAATCTCCGAAAATTAAGCCAAAATACAATCGCAAAGACCTATTGTTGCAACGGGCTATCTTCCGCAAATGTCAAACTAGGCGCGCATTATTTGGCGTACAACATCATGACTACGTTAACGATAACGATTGGTACACAAACACAATAAAACTTGACGCACTCACATCTTATTAAAATGAATCAAAACATAACTACCGCACCTAGTATAAATCGGCGTATACGTAACCCCAGAATACCGTTAAAAAAAAACACTAATTGAATCTGATTCTAACTATCACGACTAAAACCGATTTTACTTCACTCGCTTTACAATCAGAAAAATCTCAATTAATCCATCTGATCAATCACTTCGAATATTTGACACTCAAAAATCTTGACTATATCGACAATTCGGACACAGCTTAATAAAAAAAATTCTACCTACAATAAAAATGTTCCAAAGATCGATTGAAAAATAAACTTCTACCAACTGCTGATCCTTTATTCCGTAGTCTGCAGATCCTAATCCCGAAAATTCTTTAGAATACAGGGTCCTTTATCGCACTTCTGATGTCGGAAA
>CAOKYR010000113.1:0-144395 GCA_948473455.1 Teleiodes luculella | reverse complement strand
ACGGATCGAACATCGGTGACGTTTTTCGCGGTTGACGCGAGGAATTTTTAATAGCGAAAATAGCTATAAAATAAAATAGCGATTGTAAAATGACGACGACGTTTTTAATCTGTAAAATTTATTATTTTTCCATTAATTATTTTTTCTCTTTGATTTTTCCAACGTCACATTAATTTTTCCAAATAAACGGAACAACAGCCAGTTCTAATACAAAGGAGTTGCATTTCCACAAGGATTTTATAAGTACTACGTACACCTGGATAGAGCACTACAAACTTACGCTTCAGCTATTGCAATCAAATATAAGCTTTATTAAATTGACATAAAGCTTATGTGTACCGTATTATAAAAACCGATCTGAGTGAGACAGCGGGTAATGACCCGTGTGTCCCTTTCTAACAACGACCTATAATTGCCAATTCATATTTAGCAGATTTGAAAGGATAGAAAATGTACGTACGTGTATTTTCGGTAAACAAATTATTTTAAAGACCAGTATTAAAAATAATAATTTCAATGCCTTCATAATTCAAAATAGATGTTACACTAATGAAGCAATAATTTAAGCCATAAATATAATTTGTGAACTTGTTCCCTGGACATCAAACAATATTTATTTGTTTTATACTATATGCATATATTTTGTATGGTTTTTAATTCAAAGACAAATTATATAGCATGCGATGTTATTAGTGTCAAATATTTTCAGGGCTGATAGTACAAGTCCTCAGCTACACGTAACCAAAAAATGGGGTCCTGTTTGTACGTTAGTTTTCGAGTAACAACTCGGTTTCCTAATAAAAAAAACATCATCCTCTGAAATACTACATTCACATCGTTTACACAGATTACTCTATTAGTACCTGATCGTATAGCACACTTGCGTGTGACATTTACCCATGTGTGTGCACAAACATGCACAGTGTTTGTTTATGTTCCGCGTACAGAGTACAGACCATCCACCGAAGTTGCCCCCTGCCTGCCATAGTGCCACTCTGTGCCACATGACGGGCAGGGGTCATCTCACTAAGTTTTATCACTGCATCTACTTAATAGCTATTTATCCGGTCATAAAATCAACGTTTTGAATAGTAAACACTGCGCCATGCTTGATGACAGTGACTGACTGTCAGATATGGCAAATCTAGTCGACGGACGATAGTCAGTCATGTCAAATCTTGTTTTTTTTATTATGTTGCCATACCCATTGTGCAGAATAGACCTTAAAAACCTTATTTACATTTTAAGATTTAATAAGACTACAAAGAAAATTTAATTACACGTGGTATTATAGCTAAGAATACATACTGTCGATCATTATTAACAGCGCATACGAAGAATATGTAGTTGTATTGAATTGTATGTGTCCCCATCGAGGGACTCGTTCCTACCCTGAAATACGGGTGAATAGGCCTTAATCTATCAAACAGGCCCAGTGGGCCCAGTGCATTGCTCGTCTAACATGCAAACATCTCTGCATTGAAATAGGCACTAAAAAGCGTTGGATCCTAAAGTAAAACTTAATGGATTTTATTTATTTTAAACCGATAAATAATTTTAATACTTAACTAACATTACCGATCGTTCAAGTATTATTCGTAACGTAACACGCGTTTTTATTTGCTTTCTATTAATTCTATCTACCTGGCAACACATCGTATTGCGGGAGCAGAAGTTTATTTACTTTTACGTATTTACTGTGGAGTTTGCATTGTTGGAAATGCAACTCCTTTGTATTAGAACTGGCTGTTGTTCCGTTTATTTGGAAAAATTAATGTGACGTTGGAAAAATCAAAGAGAAAAAATAATTAATGGAAAAATAATAAATTTTACAGATTAAAAACGTCGTCGTCATTTTACAATCGCTATTTTATTTTATAGCTATTTTCGCTATTAAAAATTCCTCGCGTCAACCGCGAAAAACGTCACCGATGTTCGATCCGTTCACGTAATCAACGGGGCCACCTAGCTGCGGCACCCGCATGGGGAGCTGCCGGAGCTGCTCGCCGCCGTGCCAGTCAGGCTGCGCCGCTGGCTGTACTACCAGCACGATGGAGCACCAGCGCACTACACGCGGCAAGTCCGCACCGCACTGGACGAGCAGTACCAGGGCCGGTGGATCGGGCGCAGGGCTGTCATTGCCTGGCCACCACGGTCACCGGACCTGACGCCATTGGACTAGGCTTCCATGTCTGGGGTCGTGCTAAAGATTTGGTTTATGGACAAGACGGCCACACCATTTCCAGTGCAGAACAATTACGTGCGCGAACAGTGAGTGTGATTTAAGTTAAGAGTTCAAGTAAGTGCTTACCTACCTATGTTTCATTACGAATAAATGAATTAAATTATGCAAATTTATGTTTTTTAATGCCAATTTGAATTCGCCATCCAACCCGTTAGAGCTGTCTTGTAATAATAACAACAACTGCAATCCCCGATTCCCTGATGACCTGCTAAGCGATATAGCAATACTTTGCTACAAGAGAGGCATTACCATTTGTTCAGCAGTGGGCCTAAGTGTAGTAGTAGTAATAATAGTAAGGGATATGTAAAGGTTGTAATGGATGATAGGTTTAGCAAAGAATAGGCTATTTGACAATGCGAAAAATAAAGTGTTAATTACTGTAATCAGTATGTAATGTAAGTTTAAAAATGGATATTTACTATGGGAAGTTGAAAATAATCATTAATTTATGTAAAAATCCGTAAATAAAAATGTATTTTATTTGGCGTTTGTCACGTGACTCAAAACGCTCCTGTTTGGCCGGGTATAGGACATATGTCACTAGCCAGTAAACATCGTTTTCTACTTAAGAGCCGGCTACGCGGTCGCGCTGCGCGAAGTTTCGGTTTTTAGCGCTACTCCCACAACGATAGAGGCTCGCGCACGTCACACGCACACATGAACGTATACACAGTGTGTCGTCGCCGCGCGCCGTCATCGGACTTTGACTCGCTTAACTGGATTTTGTTATGAAATATAACAATTATTACGTCAAATGTATTTCATCATAATAACGATACCTACTAACTACTGCCCACGACTTTGTTTGCGTGGACACGCTTTTCTTTAAGAATCGGTTGGGAATATATTCCCGTATGTAAATCTTGTAGGTTTTTTTGCACATTTGATATAAGGAAAAAAAAAACTCAACGGATAATTATTTTCATTTATTCATTCTTATAATGATAAATAATATTATTTCACACTGAATACGTATTTCGGTCGCCATTTTGATGAAATATTTCAGCATGAGGGGAAGATTCATATTTCTATTTCTTCGATTTAAGATTTATTTGAATCAACCTATGAACATGACAGTTGCTTGCAAATATTATATAATACTAGCTGTCCGCCCACGGCTACGCCCGCGTTGATTTTTTTTATTTTTTTTTTTTTATTTTTTTTGGGATGAAAAATAGATGTTGGCCGATTCTCAGACCTACTGAATACGCTCACAAAATTTCATGAGAATCGGTCTAGCCGTTTCGGAGGAGTATGGAATCGAACACTGTGACACGAGAATTTTATATATAAGATTTATTTGACACTATAATGAGTCATTATAGTCTTCCAGGCAAAGAAAGTACGTCATTATTAATGACGTACTTTCTTTGCCTGGAAGAAATTGCTACTTAGCAATAAGGCCGCCTACATGTACACTTTCTTTTATTTTTTCGTGAATTTTACTGTTCTGTTTTATTCTGGTGTGCAATAAAGTATATTCTATTCTATTCTTTCTTAACAAGAGTTTCGAGATGGAGATATGTATTCAAATGCTAAAAAAACGTATAAAAACTATAGTTATAATTAGTAATTACTACCCAAGCCTTTTTTATGATCAAACCAAATATAAGAAACAGAAATACATATACAAAACGAGGACCTAATTACATTACATTAGTAATCAGTCTACAGAGTGCACTTGCAGATAGGTACAAAATTAATACATAACAAATGCCAAATTATAAGTGACTAGCTTCCCGCCGCGGCTCCGCCCGCGTTAATAGTTTTTCCCGTGGGAATGAGGAATTTCCCGGAGATAAAAGGCAACATAAATTACTCCGCAAGGTCTATTAATTTTTTATACCAAGTTTCATTAAAATCGGTTCAATAGTTTCGGTGCCTATTCAATGCAAATAAACAATCAAATCTTTCTTCTATATAATAAGAAAAAGATAAGCAAAACAAAAATACTCATACAAGGATTTCAAAATTCAAATGTAGAACGCCATTGATAAGCAGAAGAAAACAAACGACACGCGGAGTTTTCTTTTTTCGTTCGGCGTGTCACGGCGTCATTTTGTGGGGTTTTCGGCCTAGTTAGAGGACCTTTAGGCCAAGTCTTATCTAATATAGATTTTGTGTCAGTCTGTTTTTTTTTTTCATAAAACAGTAAGGTATTCGATACGAAATAATATAAAGAAGGTAACAGTATGAAATCTAGATTATGTGCAAGTTTAGTATGCTATTTAGCAACTTATTTTTATTTTTTGTATTATTATTTATTGTGCATATTGTTTAGTTAGTTATTATTTATTTGTGAGAGAAAAAGGGCAAGTCCACCGGGTCCGCTAGTAAATATATAAAAAGATAGGTAAATAAATAGTCAGAACCGATATAAAAAGAAAAATAATATTTTAGTTGCGCAGCTTACATCATAATTTCGACATCAAAGAAAGTGATTTAACAGATGCGCCGCCGTCTCGTCTTACACATAAATGGGATTTAATATTTTTATTATACAGTCTCTGTACTAAGTTTCATCGTAAAAGAGTAGCCTATGTGTTATTCTGATGTATTTTAAGCTATAAAAAGTAAAGTAAGTGCTATAAAATCCATTCAGTAGTTTTTGCGTCAAAAAGAGTAGCAAAAAACAAACTTTCGCGTCTACAATTTATTTGTAGGCTAGGATTTGACAAGGATGAGAACACTGTGCACTGATTTTGTGTCAGTACACGGTACGATCGCGATCTGTCAAATCGGCGCAAAGCGACGTGCTCTCACTTTGGAGGCGCTCGGCCGACTGATGGCGCGGCTGAACGCCCGCCAGGCGGTCACGGAAACACGACGCTCCATAGTAATTTGTATGAAGATTTTGACCAAAAAAATTGCACAAGTTTGTGATATTTTTACACAAAATAGGAATATAATTATTATAAAATGAAGTCTTCAAGATTAATCTTATAGTTTTAACTTTATTATTTAATAAAAAATATTTTCTAATTCTTGATACTTACGACTAAGTTGTTGAAATACGGGAGTGCGATTTCACAATTTTTTGTGATTTTCTGATTCTTTTTTACACTTATCCATAAACATTATGTTAAATTGAAATGCTTTAAGATCAAGTAACATTCATTGGCTAACTGTGTGATGTTTTACAAGGTTGTAGGGCATCGTTTTCTATATAATTCTTAGGAATTCCTGACCCTCGAATGCCCTCGATTGGCGTAAGGCCTCCTTAAGCAACTTGTAGAAGTAGTACTGGCTAGTGACGTCACCGATGCCATTGCGACGCCATATTGTCAAAGTAGCGTTTTGGCGCGCTACTTAAATATTGAATTTTTATTTTGATATTTTTCAGGAAATATGTACCAGAATTAAAAAATACAACTATTACTGGGATCCACAAACTCTACTGAATAATAAAAAATATATTTTAAAAACCAGTCAAATAGCCTATTGCATAGTAGCCGCGCCCGGCTCCGTCCCGTCGTCGTCGGTTGCGTTTCGAATGCGTTAGTGTGCGTGCAAACACTCACACTAATAATTTTGTTCAATGCGTTTACGTACTTGAAGTAGTGTGAGTGATCATCTACAGTATGATGTTTTTAAGTTGACTTTTTCGGTTATTTTTTTTGTTAGAAAAGTAAACTTTTAAACTAGCGTGTAGATTTTCGAAATATTTTTTGTAAGTGATCCATGTAATATGTATATCCAGCCCTGAAATTATATGACACTAATTACAACAGCACCTTATATATTTTTAACTTTAGGATCTTTAAATCGCTTATTTAGACGGGATAAAAAAAAGGCGGTCTTCTGTAAAGAAGAACTCTACAGACGACGTTGATTTTTGACAAAATATTTTTACGGTTATAGATACTTGAATTGTTTTAATGTGAAAAAAATAGGTAAAGAATCTATAATCACTACATAGTATAAAACAAAGTCGCTTTCTCTGTCCCTATGTCCCTATGTCCCTCCCTTTGTACGCTTAAATCTTTAAAACTACGCAACGGATTTTGATGCGGTTTTTTTAATAGATAGAGGGATTCAAGAGGAAGGTTTATATGTATAATACATGCATAATATACTTAAGAATAATCCACAATAACCATTTTCCCGTGCGGAGCCGGGGCGGGTCGCTAGTAGTAAATATAACAGAAATAACTTCAAAGAAATTGAAAAAGCTTGTCTCCCAAGTAAAATAATCTCATTATATTTTAGAACCATTATATTCTGGGTTATATATACCTAAGCATACTTTGAATAAAATTCATATACATAGTAAATTCTTCTTCTTTAATAACAAATCGTATTTTATTATTTTATTCAATACTAGCGACCCGCCCCGGCTCCGCACGGGAAAATGGTTATTGTGGGTTATCCTTCAGTATATTATGCATGTATTATACATATAAACCTTCCTCTTGAATCACTCTATCTATTAAAAAAAACCGCATCAAAATCCGTTGCGTAGTTTTAAAGATTTAAGCGTACAAAGGGACATAGGGACATAGGGACGGAGAAAGCGACTTTATTTTATACTATGTAGTGATATTTACTGCACATACGAAAAATACAGGCACAAAGAAGAAAAGGACACAACAGTACCTACAGCAGACCTGGGAAGGAAGAGGAAGAAGACAGCCAAATTGTGAACTCGCCTCGACGTCGAAAAGTGATTTGTAAATCTTACTTTGAATAAAACATATTTAATTTCATTTCTTTTCAAGAGAAAAGCAAACACAGAAAAGCGGATCGACGACGTACACAATAAAATAACTAACAGACAAAAATAACTAAGTATTCATACTAGGTAGAACTCGACCAGAGAAATAAAAAACCTCGCCATATTGCGGAATTTCAATGGAACTAAATTAATAATGGAAATTGTTAAACCTCCTTGGTTTTGAACTACAAACTGAACACCCTGTCAGCAATTTTTACTGTTATATAATTTGTCATGCTCTTACGTAACTTTTGCTATTGTTCTAACTGTTTAATATAGTGAGCTTTACAAGAGATTTGTCCTGGTTTTAATTCATATTCTTAAATGGTTATGGGAAAAACTTAATATGAACAACGAGCAAGAGCAAGAAAGTCCAGCGCCATCGCAAATGACCACATCCTCCACCTCGAGCTCTTCAGGAACCTCCATTAATAAGTTGAAGGGCAAGAGCAATTTTGGCAACTGGATATTTGCTCTAGAGTGTCTCTTGACCGACCTAGACTTGTGGGACGTTGCGTCCAATGAAACTCCCCTTGAAGATGCGGTCACGAAACGCAAAGATGCCAAAGCGAGGGCAAAAATCTGCCTCTTGTGCGAGGAGTCGGTGTTCCCCACTATCAGGTCCTGCAAAACAGCATACCAAACCCTGTCCAGCCTACGAAACGCATTTGCAGATGGTGGCTTGTTACGTAAACTAGCCCTGATGAAGCGGCTAATCAATAACCGCTTTGCTGGAGATCTACATTCCTATATCAATGTGGCACTGACAGCTCAGCAAGACCTTCACGCAATAGGAGCTGCAGTAGACGACGAATTTCTAGGAATCGTAATGCTCACCGGCTTACCTGACAAGTATCACCCTCTAGTAATGGCCCTCGAACACTCGAATACTAAAATCACATCGGATAACGTAGTTTCAGCGCTACTGAAAGAAGATTCTCGCGTCGCCGAAACCACACCTGTCAGTGTACCTGTTACCTCTGCACTGCAAACCAAGAGCGTGACCCAGAAGAAGAAACCGTTTTGTGCTTACTGCAAGAAGCTGGGGCACACTATATCGCAGTGCAAGTCACTTAAAATGAAGAAGAAAAACTCTGTAACAACTAATTACACATCGCAGTTTACTCTTTCATCTTGTTTTCATAGTAACATTCTTCATCACACAGGTTCTCAGGATTGGTTCATTGATTCTGGTGCATCGTCTCATATGAGTAATAACAAAACGTGGTTTGAATCGCTATCTACCAATATTACTCCTATCACAGTTGCAAACAATGAACAACTCCTCAGTCATGGTAAAGGTACTGTAAATATTAATATTTCCGATAGTGTAAATAAAATTAGTAACGTTCTTTTTGTTCCGGGCTTAGCCACTAATCTTTTATCAGTTAGCAGCATTGTAAATAAAGGCTTTGATGTTTTATTTACATCAAAAGGCGCCAGCATATTTTTTGAGTGGTGAATGTCAAGTGCCAGGCTCTGTCATAGCCACAGGCTCAAACCATAAAGGTATGTACAAACTTGACGTAAAGAGTCCACATGCTCTTTTAATCACCACCAAAGAATCTGCTATGCTATGGCATAGACGCCTTGGTCATCTCAATGCAAAGAGTATGCATTTATTGAAACATAAATGCGTAGGTATCAATTTTGGCGGGAATTATATCGAAACGTGTATTCCCTGTTTGCAAGGCAAGCTAGCCAAAAAACCCTTCGGAAATTCGAAGAGTAAATCGAGTAAAGTCCTTCAATTAATCCATTCGGATTTATGCGGACCTATGAGTACGCATTCATGGGGCGGAGCTTTATACCTACTTACATTTACAGACGACTTTAGTCGCAAAACTTTCGGATACCTTATTAAATCGAAAGCCGAAGTTTTTACCAAGTTTGTAGAGTTTAAACGTCTAGTAGAAAATCAAACTAATGAAAAAATAAAGGTTCTGCGTTCAGATAACGGGCGTGAGTACGTGAACAATGAATTGACAACCTTTCTGAAGGAAAATGGTATCATTCATCAAACTACTGTTCCGTACACACCCCAACAAAACGGAGTATCAGAACGTACTAACAGAACTATTATTGAAAAAGCTAGATGTATGCTCAAAGACTCTAACTTACCACAAGCATATTGGGGTGAAGCGGTTAACACGGCAATATATTTAAAAAACCGTGTACCTACACAAGCCTTAAATAATAAAATTCCAGAAGAATTATGGACTGGAAAGAAAGTTGATCTTTCTAACCTTAGAGTTTTCGGTTGTGAAGCTCATGTCCTAATTCCTAAAGAAAAGCGAACAAAACTGGAATCAAAGACACAGAAATGTATCTTTGTGGGCTATGCTACTGAGAGCAAAGGTTACCGCCTTGTGAATCCTCAAAATCCTCGCAACATTATAATAGCGAGAGATGTTGTCTTCATTGAAGATAAATGTCGTGGTATTATAGAGACTAATCCTTTGAATCCCTCTTCCAGTGATTCCTCTCCCTCGCCAGAAGTTCAAATACCACTCGAGGACGATCCAATAGCTGAAAATCTTCATGCAGTTCCACAACCTAATCCTCCTCAACCAACTCCAGAACAACCAGAGGTGCTGCCAACCCCTATTGAACCGGTAGCACCAGTGGACGTAAGTGTAACTTCAGAACCCTCACGAGCTCTTGATTCACAATCAGAGACTGAAGAAATTGAACCATCGGCAGTTGAACGTAGATATCCCCTCCGGGATAGACGTCAACCTGATAGATATCAGGCCAACTGTTCCATTTTTATGACTTCAGACTTTGAACCTGAAACATATAAAGAAGCTACATCTCACCCACAGAAGGAAAAATGGCAGCAAGCCATGGAGGCTGAATACAATTCGTTGATTAAACATGGAACTTGGATCTTAGTTGATAGACCCGCTGATCGAAAAACTACCAAATGCAAATGGGTGTTCAAAATAAAAAAGAACACTAGTGGTGAAATCACTAAGTACAAAGCTAGACTAGTAGCAAAAGGGTTTACTCAAGTTGCAGGAGTAGACTACGGTGAAACTTTCTCGCCTGTTGCTAGATTGTCGTCGGTGCGACTTCTATTGGCGTTTGCGGTTCAACACAATCTCCAAGTTGACCACCTGGATGTGGAAACCGCTTTCCTGAATGGAGATCTCGAGGAAGAAATTTTTATGGAACAACCTGAAGGATTCTCAAATGATCCGAAAGGCAAAGTTTGTCTTTTAAAAAAATCGCTTTATGGCTTAAAACAAGCTCCACGTCAGTGGAATATAAAGGTATGTCAAGCAATGGCAGCCTTATCGCTAACACAAGCTACAACCGAACACTGTCTCTATTACAAGAGAGATGGTCACGACTTCCTCGTAGTCGCCGTGTTCGTGGATGATTTCTTCATTCTGAGTAGCAGCGATCTCATGAAAAAAAATTTTAAAAAGAGTCTCATGAAGACCTTTATTGTCAAAGACCTTGGACTTTTGAAAGATTGTCTTGGTATGCGTGTAATACAAGATAAAGGACTTTCTACGCTTGATCAAACTAAATATATTGACAAGCTTTTAGTAAAGTTCGGTATGATGGATGCAATACCCGTCTCAACACCGTTGGAATTAGGTCTAAAACTTACCATCCCTGAAAAGTCAGAAGAAGTTAAAGTTCCGTATCAAGAACTTATCGGCTCATTAATGTACATTGCAATATGTACAAGACCTGACATCTCTCACACGGTCTCGTACCTGTCACAGTTCAATGCACATTACGGGGGGGTACACTGGAAGGCCGCTAAGCGAGTCCTAAGATATTTAAAGGCCACAAAGGACTTGCGACTCCACTTTAAGTCTGGCCAGGCCTATCCAACTGGGTTTGTAGATGCGGACTATGGGAGCAATCAGGTAGATCGCCGCTCATTCACAGGCTTCGTGTTCCTGATGAGCGGAGCTCCCATATCTTGGGAGGCACGCAAGCAGCGTACAGTCGCGCTTTCAACTACCGAAGCCGAATACATGGCTTTAGCTGAAGCTTGCAAGGAGGCGATATACCTCAAAACTCTTATCACCGAGGTATTCGCTGTCACGCACCCTATTACCATCCATTCCGACAACCAAAGCTCATTAAAACTTGCACATAACAACACATATCACGCACGAACCAAACACATTGACATAAGGCATCATTTCATCCGGGACTCACTTTCGCAGCATAACATTCATCTGAAATACATTTCTACTCACGACATGATCGCGGACATTTTAACTAAACCATTACCGAAAATTAAACATCACAAGTGTACAAAGTGTTTAGGTTTAGGTTAATTTGTATGTAGGTGTATATAGCTGTTGTTTTTAGCTCGGGTGTGTTTGTATTTATTGGTGCTTATAGTGTTCTTTTATAGTGAGTGTGTGTGTGTGTGTGTGTATAGCTTTGTTTTTAAATATTATGTCCTTTAGCTTTTGTACCTGTTGTACAGGGTGTTCACTTCGCGGGGGGGTGTTAAACCTCCTTGGTTTTGAACTACAAACTGAACACCCTGTCAGCAATTTTTACTGTTATATAATTTGTCATGCTCTTACGTAACTTTTGCTATTGTTCTAACTGTTTAATATAGTGAGCTTTACAAGAGATTTGTCCTGGTTTTAATTCATATTCTTAAATGAAATTGATGCCATAAACATAAAAATATACATGTGGCGTCCCCAGTACGGGTATTTGATTTCTTTAGTCATGCTTTACAGCTCATAGCTGGGAAGTCAGGTGTTTCCATAATCCCTACACTCGGCAGGCGGGTTGTCCATCGCAGTTGTTGTCAATCAATGCAAGTACTGGTAGTTTGCAACATGTATTTTAATGTAATTTTCTTTTATTAGCCTAAGGGCGTGTTTACAAAAATACAAATATCACGATGGCGTATGTATAATAAATTACCCGGAATGCGTGTTATCATCTCATAGGAGGCAACCCTTCCGTATGGTTCGTTTTTCAAATTTAGTAAGAAAATATTTATTGGTTGGGGTGACAACAATTTTGACGAGACAATGTAAACAATCATTTCGTGTACCTACCTAGATATAACTAATATTAAATGTACGACAAAAATAAACTTTTACGACTGTAAACGTTCAAGAACCGATTAAGCCAAGCTAAACATGCGCAATACAAACTTTTTCAACATTTGGTAGGTACCTATAGGTTTCTTCACAATGTTTTCTTTTATCTAAATTAAAAGGGTACCTATTGTATTTTCGAATTATTTTGTTGCGAATATTGTTATTCCGCTAACGTTTTAACATTTATCAGTTGGACATTTTATTTACTACCCGTTTTAATTGACTTTTTTACTTGTACAACGATGTTTCAAATTTCCGCTAAACTATTTACCGGTATATCGACAATCCCGGTCAAAATTCATTTCTCCATTTTATGTTCTGTACTCATACAATGAAAATTGAAAAATGTATAAATCGTTTAAGGAATATTTAAATTCTGATATCAGTTTTTCGAAAATGTGATAAGTTACCAGCCCCTCTAACATGCCCGGTCCACGGATGACAGACAAAAATTTGTCGTGCGTATTCTCTTATCCTATTGGAGGATATTTCAATATGGCAGGTTTCTCGCGCGACAAACTTTTGTCATAGCACTGCATGTTAAGGGGGCAGATTGGACTTCTTAACTGAGTCAGCAAATAAAGAAAAACGCTTACCTAAATATTAATATTAATAAACATGTACCTACTTAAAAATAATTATATAAATCGTCAGATCGTTGGATAGGGTTGAAATAATAGAAGTGCCACCAAAATGTAATTAATCACCAAACAATACAAAATGTTTTCACTAAAAATTAATTTATAATCACCGAAAAATACTATAAACTATTATGTAAATAAAAAACCCTAGCAATTCCACACCGTGTTTAAGAAACCAAATTGCTATAAACTTGGACATTAGTAAAAAATTTGAAAAGTGGAAATTATAAGAATGAAAATTATATTACTGTATTATTGTTGCTGGTTTTGAATTAAAAGCAGGCATTTTTACGTTTTGTCTAATGCGTACATTTTTCGTATCTGGTGGAGGATGTACAATTTTCAAAGTTTCAAACGTATTGTATAATATAATGATAATAGCAGATATTTTTTTCTAGTTTAGTTGCTTGATTACATTTGCTTGGAGACTATTACATTTTAGGCCCTTTTTAAAAGAGCTGGCTATAAAAGTTATTGGTACATCGTTATAACCTAGCTTTTTGGAGCAATAGTTCATAATCATCACAGTTGTGGGACAGCTTTGAGCCAATTTATACAGGTTCGAAGGTACGTCATTTTTATTCATTTTCATGGAAACACAAAATTACAATAAATATTGTGGTGCCTTATAAACTATTGCTCCAAATAGCTAGTTTTAACGATACGTACCAATTATTTTTGTGACCGGCACTTTTAAATTGGTTTCAATGTATGGCGCCTGAATGATCTTCATTGCCCAATGCATGAAATGCATTTAATTTTGACCGTGTATAAATACAATTACTTCTTTATAATGTTCCTAACATAACATTATTGAAAGTGCTAAACTTCAGAATCCTTGTCGGAATATATATTTCTGTTAAAGTTAACAGCCCGGACATGTCCCCACTCGAGGGGCTCGAATTACCCTGCTAGTAGTAGGGCGATTAAGCTTTAAATAAGTAAATTTTTCATTAAAAACCAGTTTATTTCAACTGAATGTATAGATAATGATGGCGATGTAAAAATAATATTTTACAAAATATTGGCGTTTATGTTATTTTATCAAGTCCTAATAATATTATCCTATCCTCGAATTTCCGTATCTTATTGTCACCCTGCTAAGAAAGGGACACACGGTACAGTACTAGACATCCTGCTCGGCACAGATTTACTGTCAAGAGCTCAATCCAGTTGTACGTATAGTACTTATAAGATCCTTGGTAATGCCTTTACGACTATGAAATAAATGTCATTTTTTAGCTTAATGTATAAGGTAGTTGACTTCTTTAGTCCATTTTATCACCACTCTTGTCGTTTTCCTATAAATGAAGTAAGGAAGAAAAAAGTGTGCCTGTTTTTAAAATTTCATAATACGTTGATGGCTGTATATAGAAATATATTAATCTTAGCACTATAAAATGTAGTATCATTTTGTAGGTAATTTATCGACAACTATTTGGTTCTTGAAAAGTAAACTCATCAGTCCTATCGTTTTTGTAGAAAATGAAAAAAACCAAAATGAGGGAAAAAGGGGGGGGTAATCATTTCTCAGCGTGTTTCCATATCGACATTGAAGCACATATATAAAAGCTACATGTATGCTAAGTTTCATGCTTTCTGCCAGATGGGACCGTAATTCAGGTTAACAAGCCGTACTAATTTGTCAGATTAATTTATTAACTTCTAATTTGGCTATTACAAAAGAAAAACAGGAAAAAATATTAACTCATACTAAATCAGATCAGTCACTTCAAAAATTAAAAGAATATTATTATGAGGGATGGCCTAGCAATAAAAAGCTATGTGATCCGATTGTATTGCCATATTGGCACATTCGAGACGAAATTCACGTTGTAAATGAATTAATTTTCAAGAATCAGTCCATAATAATTCCAAAGTCAATGCGTGCAGAAATTCTTTCCATTTTACATGAAGGTCACATGGGTATTGAAAAGACAAAAAATAATGCCCGTGGCACAGTTTTTTGGCCAAACATACCCTCGCGCTCAGAAGTCCGCCCATATGTGGTGTTCATAAGCGCACTCCATAAACTTATGAGACCACACATGTGTGGTTCAGATTCTCGACTTTAAAATCTGCTTTTTACGGCTAAACCATGAAAGAATCGCTTGTACGGTGTTTGATAAGTGGTAGGGCGTTTATGAAACAATATAATGGCACATTCACTTCACTAGTGCCAGTACAAAAAAAAAAAAAAAAAAAATCCGAAAGTGACAGTTTGTATGAGCGTTGTGGAAGTGTTTTGTTTATTTACAATTTACAATAAGAATTTACCACAAATGAGGTCTAAACTCGACTAATAAGTGTTTTATAGTGAATAAGTGATGTGCCAAAAGGTATTCTAATAAGAATTATGTGTTTTCCAATTAGAAAAAAATTACGAAAATTTACTTCGGAATCATGGTAAGTTTTTTCCATTGTTCGATTTTCAGTATGAAAATAACGGATAAATACCGTAATTTACCTAAAAAGCAAACAAAAAACAAATAGTTCAATCAATTATCTGCAATATTCTCATATTTCATCAAGATAACCTATAATTTTGCAGAGTAATCTTGGTTCTTGCAAAACCTTGCAAAAAAAATTGCAAAAAAGAAAGGCGGCCATTAATCCTTGCCGAATTTGCGGTAGTAGCAGAAGTTAGGTCCTCGCGCGAGCGCGAGGGTTAATAACGACATTGAAATTAAAATAAAACAATGCGAATCTTGTATGACATATAGCTCGAATAAACCTAAAGAGAAAGTCGCTACTGATATGTTTGATTATCTATCTATATTAATAATTTCGTCCAGGGGTACGGTAGACTCGATCGAAACCTTATATGAATAATAAAACATGAAAAAATATTGATTTCGAGTCGACAACATATATCCGCAAAATTCGGATTATAGAGAATTTCGATAAATTCTAATGGCACTGACAAACAAATCGCAGTCGCCATGATAAACAAACTGCAGCCGCCATGGAAACATTGAGTGAATCATAACAAAACCAAGAACAAAACTAAATACTTTTCTTCAGTCGTTGACTTTTCGCGAAAATATTGTTTTTGACACTTTTTTATGATATACCTACTCTTTGTTATAATGTGTTTTTTCACAAGTTTTTTCAGCAGTGATTTTATTTCTATCATAAGAGGAGTAGTAGTTTGGTAGTAGTTATTCCGTGATGAAAACTCGGCTTCGGTAGCTGTTCGTAAAAATTTTAGGCCATATTTTACGCCGAAAAACTTTTTCATGACTATTATGTCTTGGCCTATATTAGGATTAAATCTCAAAGATTACTGTTTCTTCGAATGAATCAAAAACAAGGCTCAGTCTTTGACCAATGTGTGTGGCCGGTGATGACTTATGGATCTGAGATGTGGTCGCTTACGGTGGGCCTCATAAGAAGGCTCAGGTCACCCAAAGAGCGATGGAGAGGGCTATGCTTGGAGTTCCTTGCGTGATCGAATCAGGAATGATGAGATCCGCAGGCGAACCAGAGTCACCGACATAGCCCGAAGAATCGCGAAACTTAAGTAGCAGTGGGCAGGGCACATTGCACGTAGAACCGAAGGCCGTTGGGGAAAAAAGGTTCTTGAATGGCGGCCACGCGCCGGAAGACGTGGCGTGGGCAGGCCCCCTACAAGGTGGACCGACGATCTGGTGAGAATGGCGGGAAGCCGTTGGATGCGGGCAGCGTGGGACCGATCATTGTGGAGATCTTTGGGGGAGGCCTTTGTCCAGCAGTGGACGTCTACTGGCTGAAATGATAATGATGATGACAAGGAAACATATTTTTGGAATACGGAGTGCATGGTTTTACACCATTATCTTCCCGCCAAAGTAGAGAGAGACTGAGTGCAAACAAAGAGGTTTACAGAGAATATAGGTACCTTAAAAGTTATATGTTTTGTTAATTTATGTTGGTTAATTTTGAATGCTGATGTAAAATAAAAAATATTTTGTGTAAAAACTATTAAAGTTTTTATTAACTATATTTATTAAACACAATAAACGTGTTAGTAAGATGTGTGTAGGAAGCTTTACGATTTTAAAAAATGTTAATAATAGTCTATGACAGATTGTTTGACATTTCAGCAAACTCTATGCTTTTGTGTGTTCACTTCCTTTTCTCTCGTACGGCGTGTGAGCCGCCATAATTTTTCGGTTTCCAACTACATTTGTATTTTATAAAAATATAAAGTGTTAGTTGTTCAAAAGTGCATTTCATTTATCGCCCCTGCTGCCTCAACCACACACGTTTGCCACAATCCACGGATCTTCGATTATAATAGGTTTTGAGTCCAGTCACGCACGAGCCAACAAGTGGCACGTGGCAGAAGAACAAAGAACTTCATTAGGATTACTTATATTATCACTTTGGCACATTATTGTTAGCTCAAGAAGTATTAAGTACATCGTGTGGTTGAATACAACGGCACAGGGGCGAGGCAACTACATTGTTGCATCATTCTACAATGACGGACACTTCGTCGAGCAATGCTGGCAATGGTGCTGTTACGCCGGGGTTGGTGCCCTACGGCGGCGGTGCTTTATTGGATAGACTGGATGGAGTTGGTAATTATAACTCATGGAAGTTCCAAATGAAAATGATTTTAGTGCTTGAAAATCTATGGGGATGTGTCGAAGGAACTGACACTGACTCTGGACGTGGGCAGAAGGCTTTGGCCAAAATAAGCTTATCTGTCAAACCTCACTGTTACCAATATGTCAGGAATGCTACAACAGCAAAATCTGCATGGGACAATTTAAAGGCTGTCTTCGAGGACAAATCTCTTTATAGAAGGGTCGTGCTATTAAGACAATTACATAAAACTGATTTTAATCAATATAATAGCATGAGTGCATACATTGAAGCTGTCATGACAACGGTGCAACTGTTAGCAGACATTGGACGAACAATTGAAGACAACGAGGTGGCAGAAATATTGCTTAGCGGACTTCCCGAGGATTATGATGTACTGGTATCCAACTTGGAGACTGCAAACATTACAAACAATCTATCAAGTGAGCTTGTGCGTTCAAGATTGCTACAAGAAGAGTTCAGAAAATGTTCTAATGGCAGCGTGGCAAATAATTTCCAAAGTGCATATTACGCTAGTAAAAAGAAGACAACTGTAATATGCAATTACTGTAAGAAACCAGGACATATCAAAATGAAATGTTTCAAACTTAAACGAGATAAGAAGCAGAAGCAGACCAATGATGAACAAGTTCTTCTTGTTGCAACATCCACCAAGGACCAGTGGATAGTGGACAGTGGATGTACATCGCACATGACTAATAGTAAGGACTTTATGGTTAATTATAGCTTTGTGAGTAGTACAGTGTCTATTGCAAACGCAGAAAAACTTACTAGTCAAGGAGTTGGCGATATTAAAATCTCCCTTAATGATAATTGTTTTGTTATAAAAGATGTAATGTTTGTTCCCAATTTGTCCAATAATTTAATATCTGTTTGCAAGCTTGTAGAGAAAGGTTATGTAGTAAATTTTAATAAAAATAATTGTTATATTTTAAATGTTGATGGTAAACTGGTGGGAGTGGCTTCTAGGAAAAATGGTGTTTATATCTTGAACAATGTGAGATATAGGTGTAATTCTCAGGTACACTCTTCAATGATCCTGAAGGAAGAACAGGAGGCACATAGTGCAGATGCTACTACTTCAGTACCGGCTGGTACTTGGCATAGGCGTCTCGGCCATCTCAGTTTACATGGTATGTATGCTTTAAAAAATGGTTTAGTTTCTGGTGTGGATTTTCAAAATAATCAGGAACAGGACTTGCAAAATTGCATTGCATGCCTTGAGGGGAAGATGAAGGCCAAGTCTTACCCAAAAGGTCAGGCGAAGCGTGCTAGTCAGCCTTTGGAGCTCATCCATAGTGACGTTTGCGGCCCGATGTCTGAATGTAGCTGGGGAGGTGCTCGTTACCTAGTGACCTTCACCGATGATTTTTCACGCAAAACTTTTGGTTATTTATTAAAAGCCAAATCTGAAGTCATGTCCACTTTTATACAATTTAGAGCTTTAGTTGAGAAGCAGATGGATTTACCAATCAAATGTTTACGTTCAGATGGAGGTGGCGAATACTGCAGTGCTAGATTCGCTGAATATTTAAAGAAGGAAGGAATTATTCATCAAATAACTATACCATATTGTCCTGCTCAGAACGGTGTTAGTGAACGTCTCAATCGGACGCTCATGGAGAAGGCAAGGTGCATGCTGCAAGACAGTGGTCTTAGTAGGCGCTATTGGGGTGAAGCGGTGATGACCGCAATTTATCTTAAAAACAGAAGCCCTACGGCAGCATTATCAGGTTCAATCCCTGAAGAGGTGTGGACCGGATCAAAGGTTGATCTTAGTCATCTTAGGGTGTTTGGATGTATTGCCTATTCTCTCATACCAGAACAGCAGCGCAGGAAATTAGACGCAAAGAGTAAAATGTGTGTGTTTGTAGGGTATAGTGAAACTTCCAAGGGCTATAGATTAGTTGAACCCTCCAATCCAAAGAAAATAATTTTATCTAGAACGGTATCTTTTTTAGAAAATAAATTTTATAATATGACATGTAATAAAAGCAATAATAATTATAATTATATGGAATCCAATGATGATAACTTTAATATTTTACCCATTAATAATTTACAGAATAATATTTCTCCTGATAATAATTTAAATAAGAATGAAATTTTAAATGATATTAATATAAATGTTTCTCAAATTCCAGGTGAAGTCTCTGGTGACCATTGCAACACAAACAGCGATGGCGATGTCAGCTTCAGATCGCCTGTGAGCGACAGCAGTTTTATGTCTCCCATCGGAGAGAGTGTGAGTACTGAGACATCTTCATCCTCTGAGGAGGAATCACCGGGTTCTCACGTGGGAAATCCAGAGGCACCTGTCACAACAACTGGACGACCTACGAGAAGTACTAGAGGTATTCCACCACTCAGGTATGAGGACTATGATCTTTCATTCTTAACATATGGAGGTAATCTTTATGAGCCTCAGACATATGAGGAGGCCATCGCAAGTCCTGATAGTGAGCAATGGAAAACAGCAATGTGTGATGAATATAAATCACTTACTAGTAATGGCGTTTGGGAACTAGTTGATAGACCAGTTGATAAAAATATAATAAAATCAAAATGGGTTTTCAAAATTAAAAATGACGCCTCAGGCAATTTTATTAAACATAAAGCGCGTTTGGTTGCTCGTGGTTTTTCTCAGGAACCGGGTGTAGACTTTACAGAAACATTCTCACCAGTCGTACGTCACTCCACTATGAGAATTTTATTTTCTATTGCAAACACTTTAGATATGGATATAGACCATTTAGATGTTGCAACTGCCTTTCTCAATGGAGACTTGAATGAAACCATATATATGGAGCAGCCAGCGGGTTTTTCAGAAAATAAAAATAAAGTTTGTCTACTAAAGAAAAGTATTTATGGATTAAAACAAGCCAGTCGAATGTGGAATTGTAAAGTCCACAATTTGCTCTCCAAACATGGTTACATTCAAAGTAAATGTGAACCTTGCGTATATACCAAAAGAACAAAGGATGATTTAATAATAATCTCCTTGTACGTTGATGATTTTTACGTATTTAGTTTAGGTACCAGTAAATTGGATTTATATAAATTGTTGGAATCAGAATTTAGTGTAAAAAATTTAGGTCCCATTAAAAATTGTTTGGGCATGAATGTGACCAGGGATAGAGCAAACAGAATTTTAAAACTTGACCAATCAAATTATATAAAGAATTTACTGGCGAGATTCGGAATGCGTGAATGTAAACGTGTGTCAACACCTATGGCAATAGATTGCAAACTAGTAAAGACAGAAAACAGCCTAAGTGATGACACATACAATTACAGACAGTTGATAGGTGGTCTTATGTATTTATGTGTATGTACTAGACCCGACATCGCATATGCCTGTAGTAAATTGAGCCAATTCAATAATAGTTTTGATAAGACACATTGGCTTGCTGCGAAACGCATTCTGCGTTATCTGAGTGGTACAATTGACTACGGTTTGATATTTTCAAAAAGTAGGAATTGTGATATAGCTGCTTATGCTGACGCGGATTGGGGTAATGATCTCAGCGATAGAAAGTCCTACACCGGCTTTGTAATTAAGCTTGGTAATGATAATATTAATTGGGAATCAAGGAAACAGCGTTGTGTGGCACTTTCTAGCACAGAGGCAGAATATCTTGCGATGAGTGATACCTGTAAGGAAATATTGTTCATTAAAAATTTTTTGTATGAAATTTTAAATTCAAAATTTAAATTTGTTTTGTTTAATGATAATCAAAGTGCTCAAAGATTACTAGAGTTAAAAGAATACTGTCATAAGAGGACAAAACATATAGATATAAGATATCATTTTGTAAAAGACTTAATAACTAATGAACAGATAATTGTTAAATACTTACCAACTGAACAAATGATAGCAGACATAATGACAAAGCCATTAAGTTCCAATAAGCATTCCAATTTCGCAAAAGAGTGTAATGTAAACAAATTGTGATATTAGCATGTAGAGTTTGAATTATATGTTAAGATTTTATTATGTTTGTTGTGTGTATGTAGAGCATGTAATGTATTACATCTAAAAATGTAAAGCTTCAGGGGAAGTGTTAGTAAGATGTGTGTAGGAAGCTTTACGATTTTAAAAAATGTTAATAATAGTCTATGACAGATTGTTTGACATTTCAGCAAACTCTATGCTTTTGTGTGTTCACTTCCTTTTCTCTCGTACGGCGTGTGAGCCGCCATAATTTTTCGGTTTCCAACTACATTTGTATTTTATAAAAATATAAAGTGTTAGTTGTTCAAAAGTGCATTTCATTTATCGCCCCTGCTGCCTCAACCACACACGTTTGCCACAATCCACGGATCTTCGATTATAATAAAACGAAGCTATACGAATCTATGCCTTGCTTGCTTTTAATATTCCTTGAGAACCGATGACTACAGAAATATCTACCTACATTTTGTACCTAGATGTGTACCTATTATGAGTCACATTTCACCCGAGCGAAGCCGGGTTTTCATCTCATCATCATCATCATCTCAGCCGGTTTTCATCTAGTAAAAACAATAAATTCTTATTAGTTGTTGACTATTTTTCTAATTATATTGAAATAGCTAATCTTCATAAAGATAGCAAAAGTCAAAATGTCATAACTCACTTAAAATCTATTTTTGCCAAACATGGAATTCCATTAATTTTACAAAGTGATGGAGGCCCACCATATAATTTAGAAAATTTTAAATTATTTACTAAAGAATGGGACATTGAACACGTTATGTCAAGTCCTCATTTTCCTAGATCTAATGGTCTTGCAGAAATTTCAGTAAAGATAGTAAAAAATATTCTAAGAAAATGTGAAGATTCTGGAACAGATTTTCACATAGGACTTTTACAGTAGGTATAGAACTAGTCCTCGTGGTAACTTAAAGTCACCGTCAGAATTATTAATGTCTCGTAAACTAAGAACTAAAATACCAATAAATAAAACAGAATTAAAACCTAAAATTGTCAAATTTAAAGATCATTTTAACAAAAAGTCATTACAGCTAGACAAAAGAAAGTCATACTATGATAAAAATGCCATTAAGTCACAAGAATTTCAGTCAAATGATTTAGTATTTTATAAGAAAAATCCTAATGATATCACATGGTCTAAAGGTATACCTAATAGTGTCAAAGACACAATAACCAAGGTCATATTTAGTCAAAGATTATAATAAAGGTTCAGTTTACAGAAGAAACACACAACACATTAAGTTGTTTAAGTCAAATGTGTATCAGTCAAATAATCAAAACAGTACTAACAATACTAATAAAAGTCCAAAGTCTAACAATTTTCATAGTCATATGTCTGAGTCCAAATCTTGTTTTCAAAATAATAAATATATAGAAAATAAGTCAAAGTCAAATAAAAGTCAAAGTCACACACTACACTCTAAAGTCTTAGAGAGGGAAGATGATGTTGATAATGCATGTTATTATTATTTATGGCAAAATAATCCTTTAAATCAAAATGACAATGTAAGTAAAACTACTGCTAAATCTAATATAGAAAATGTAAGTAAGTCAAACAGTCTGTCAAATGAAAATGTAAGTACATGATTTTAACAGTCTTGATAACTCATTTAATTCAGCCAGGTCGAGTCAGTCATCTCAGTCTAATCATAGTCAAAATGATGAAACAATCATAAATGAAAATGAATTATTGTCTCCTACATTTATATAGCTTGACCATAAAGTGTTGACAAAAAAGGGGGGCGCTACTATCGTTTGCATGGCAACATCTATACTAGGACGTTAATGATTTTGATACTTGTATTTTTTTATAATTCGAAATTGCTGAGACACTGGCTGTGAGTGCACCAGAGTGCGAACAAAAAGTGAAATCTAACATTCTGTTATTATATGTATGACATGACTTGGTATTTAATTTTGTTTTGCTATTTTCCTACTAATGTGTTTTTATAAATTATTGGTACTATTGTACAAATGGGTTATTTTAACCTGAAATAAAATAAATAAAATAAAATAAAATGAGCCTTTATTCTTTCATAGATTGCATTGCATTATTAAATTTATTATTTTAATTTAGCATGCTTAGTAAAAAAATATTTCTTATTCCTTCATTGTTATTTAATTCTATGAAAGTCGCCTGTTTGGCGTAGGCCTCCCTCAGTCTCCTCCATTCCTCTCTATCCCTCGCTATGGAGAACCAGTACGGGCCACACTTTTCCTTGAAGACATCTTCCCATTTGTCTTAATTTCTCACGGCCTCCTTGAAATCCTAATTCTTCTTTTGCCACCGCTAACAATTTTCGCAAAGTTGGTGCTATTTTTTGTACTGAGTATGAAAATTGAATTTTCTGACGAATCCCACAGATGGTAAAGTCATCTAATTCTATTTTCGGGCGGCCTAATTTATGCTTTGCAGGCGTTGAAAACTTGCCACCGCTTTTGTGCCCTTCATCAATCAAGCGTCGAACAGTACTTTCCGATTTTCCTGTAATCAAAATAAAACATTATAATGTAGTGTGTAACGACCAAAATTATGCAGTCGCGCTATATATAAATCTTCTTTTCTCGAATGTAAACATAACCTCACAAATTAGATTAATCCGTAGAAAACATCGATGTCGTGATTTTGCTTACTTATTTAACTAACAATTATTGTAATTTATATCGCGAACTACGTATTTTATATAGAATTAGAGTGTATAAATACCTGTCATAGAAGCAACTCGTTTGTAAAGGTCATCCAATTCTGTGAGAAGTTTCCCGGCATGATATTCCGCCAAACATGTTTTAAAAACGTTATATATGACTTCTCTGGTGCCACTTTTTATCGTTTTACCCATTTCTGATAACAATTCACTGACTAAAACATATATTTATCCAGAAATCACAAACAAATGTCGAATGAGTCAAAAATTATTTGAATTTTGACAAATCGACTGACGTTTGACAACGGATGTGGTGTTGTCATTTGCGGAAACATTTTAGTTCCTCTTTAATTAATTTCTAGACTTAATGGCCAAGCTATAGAAGTAAATGAAGATAGACAGGATTTAGAATTCTTGACAGAAAATGAAATATTAATGTCACAGTCAGAAAGTCAGTCATTGTCAGAATATGATATACAAAATAATGATAATATTCCTGAATTATTAGAAATGAATATTAGTTCAAATACGCCAGAATTAAGATATTCATCTAGAGGTAGACAAATTAAAAAGCCAAATAGATTAAATTTGTAATTTAATTCATAATGTCATTTTCACAATAATAAATAATATCTTAATAATAAATTGACAATCTATTTAAATAATATATTGGACAATGTAAACAATAAAATGTAATAGTCATTAACATAACAAACAATTGAAATGTATTAAGTAAATTTAGGTATAATTTAAAAAATGTAATTACTCATTAAGAAAGGGCATGTTGTAATGTCAATCTATCGATTATAGGAACAACCCTAATGTCAAATCCTTATGTGTCACCTCACTAGTACAATAAAGGCAGTTCGACAGAACACGAATCTGGAAGCACGTATTTTTATTAATTCGTCGTCTTTTCCCGCTCGTCCATGACCTGATACCTTGCCAGCCAGCTCCTCCTCCTGCGACACTCCACACGCCCTCATACAATGTTATGTGAGTGTGTAGTGTACCTATACCCAACAGCAACTTGGTTAGCGTTTGGCAAAACAATGCATTCGCTCGCACCTTCCCACCCACAGCACTCCCCGACCGGCCGCCACGCCAGGCGGACGATATAGTGCCTATCGCTCGACCTAAAACGGGAACGCTTTCCGTCTTCTAAATTAAGTTAGATTGCGATAATTAAAAGCATGCAAGCCAGAAAAAGTACCTATACATAAAGAGACTCTTGGATGTGACATTATAACCTGGATAAAGAAAAAAAATATAATCAAAAGAACTACTACGAACCTCTGTGACCCACAGGTAAAATTATTATCATTACTATTGTCGTGATTTTGCATTTCGGTAAAATATTTTTAATAGTCTGGCAATACTAGCGGGAAAACTTAAACCAATCACGGCTCAGCGCGCCACTTTGTCAGGCACGTGGAGTGGGGCAAAGTGGGGCGAGGGGCCTCTCGTCGGCACTGCCCGGGAAAATGGGCGGTCATTCTGCTCGAGTCGCTTAAGCGGTCAACACGTTTTGACGGAACCATTCTGTTGTATAAGTGAAATTATATTTTGTGTTATTAGAAATAAAGTTAATCTTGTGAAGTTTAAACAGAGTTTTTATTTTATAAAAACTCAGAAGCGGGATATATCTTCAGCCCACTACGAGGATATAAAGGTACGTAACGGTCAGTTTATTTTGTAAAAAGAAAGTAGAATTATTATTAAGATTATACCTATCAATAGTCGATAAAATATGCTCACAGACAATATGTGTGATTTATCATTGGAATGTAACGTCAAGGCTACTCTTTGATTGCGTTCCGTGATGTTATCACATGTATCTAGTCACCATATGCACGTTGTAGATTTATGTGGTAGACTACAAAACATTTGTCAGGGCTACTCTGTGAAAATGTTTATGTGTGGTTACACTTTGCAAGGAATATTGTATGATGGTTTGATCAAGGCCACTCTTTGGTAACTATCGTGCGATAATTTTTATAAAGATATGAAGCCACGTAATACTATTGCGGCATATGGTTTAGGCCAGATAATCTTTTTGGTAGGATAGTTTAAGAAGACTTAGTATCGTATACCGTAGGCCATGTGCGCCACCACATTTAGCCATGTGCACCACCACATTTGGCCATGTGCGCCACCACATTTGGCCATGTGCGCCACCACATTTGGCCATGTGCGCCACCACATTTGGCCATGTGCGCCACCACATTTGGCCATGTGCGCCACCACATTTGGCCATGTGCGCCACCACATTTGGCCATGTGCGCCACCACATTTGGCCATGTGCGCCACCACATTTGGCCATGTGCGCCACCACATTTGGCCATGTGCGCCACCACATCTGGCCATGTGCGCCACTATTATTGTTGACCATGTGAGCCATCATTAAGCCATGTGTGCTAACCACAAAGCAGGCCAGGTGTGTCGTTGAAATTTAAAAAAATGAGGTAATAAACTTTAAAGATCTTAAAGATCTTTAAACTACCTATGTAATTGGAGCACTCGAAAAATTGCACACTGTGTCGTAGTAGTCTTAACTTGAAGTTGCGCTTATTTTATAAATACCTACCTACTTAAATTAAAATATTTTCTTTTATATTCATATTTTTAAGTAATTTAACAGTGAATTTATCATTAGACGAGATTATTTTTTTTTACGTAAGTTAAATGACAATGACTATTTCTAATAAATGTTTGTTTTCATTCCTGAGATTATGAAGCGAGGAAGAACCCGAGAAAGAGGCAGCGGCAGACAAAAGCGGAAGAAGTCGACCTCACCATCGCCTACACCACGTCGCCGGCGTCGTCCTGCTTCTAACTTTGGGCAGTCTTCGATGACGCCGTGGGTCGTTGAAGAGGTTAGTGGACTTCACCCTATTGCTGAAACGTCGAGTGGAACTACCGAACTGCCCAAAGAACAAGGTTTAGGATTAGCGGCAGAAGATATTTTGAAATTAGTTTTGTCCCTTCAGAAAGACAAAGGGAAGGGTTGCCAACTTAGTAACAGTCAGCTCAGTGAGTTTACTACTTGATTTCGAATGTCATTTGACCGATATCTAGTTAACCGAAGCCATTCAGTCGATGTACCAGAATATCGACAAGCCTTTAGCTCGAACGTCCGTTTTGCCGAAAAGCTATTGCAACGATAATCCTAACCTTCGACTGTCCATTAACTCGATGTGCCAGTGAGTCGAAATCTATTGTAAACTAGATTTCAACGAAAACTGCTCTTATACCGTGTTAATTCAGTGTCCAATCTATCAGAATCTATCATAGCTTCCTAACATTTTTCATTCAAATCCGCTAGCTGTTTCAGTGTGAATGAATTCAACGAACATCGCGCATTCGCGTTTTTTTGGAACGACTTTTCCCGAGGCAAAGTAAAAAGTTGCTCATACATAAATAATATTATTGTTACTATTCTAGTCTCCCATCTGATTGTTTAACTTTTGGTATAACATTTAATAAAAAATATAAAAATCCCCTGCCACACAACCGTTACTCGATCCTTTCAGCAACTAGAAAAGAGCTGATAATTTTCAAATGGCTGAAGATATTTTCTTGGATCATAACTAAGAACTTCAGCAAACAGCGCTATGTCGTCTGCAAATCGCAAGTTACTGAGCCACTCGCCATCGATGTTTAAACCTTTATTTTCCCAAGCGAGGTTCTTGAAAATGTTCTCAAGAGCAGCTGTAAATAATTTTGGAGATATAGTGTCTCCCTGACGGACTCCTCTACCTACTTTGAATTGGTTAGCGCTGTTTGCTGATAGTGTGGAGGACATGGTGCAGATGATTCTTGAGCTGCAGGCGGAATCTGGTAGAATTGGGCTCGTCATGAACAAATCTAAGACCAAAATCATGACCAACATCCCTCATGTGGTTAGTCAAATGCTGCCAGTCGAAGTTGTTGACCACTATATCTACTTGGGTCACAAAATAACGCTGGGCTACGGAAACCAAACAGCGGAAGTGGATCGTAGGATAGCACAAGCTTGGTCAGCATATGGAGCTAATAAACATATACTAAGTTCCAAAAACATATCACGACATCTGAAGACGAAGGTATACAACCAGTGCATCCTCCCAGTGTTGACATATGGCATGGAGACCACAACCCTGACCGAAAATTCAGCCGAAAAACTGCGAGTTGCGCAAAGGGCGATGGAAAGAGCAATGCTGGGCATTACGCTACTAGACCGAAAGCGCAACGAGTGGATCAGGCAGCGAACTAAAGTTGTGGATGTGGTTACGACCATTGAGCGTCGGAAATGGAGATGGGCTGGGCACATAGCCAGAATGGACTTCGACCGTTGGGCTAGAAGAACGTTGGAGTGGAAGCCCAGAGAAACCACAAGAGGCAGAGGTCGCCCACCGGAAAGATGGGTCAATGACATTCGGGGACACGCGCTGGTCCGAAGTGGATGCAAGAGGCAGGGGATAGAAAGTCGTGGAGGGCTTTGGAGGAGGCCTATGTCCGAAGACGGACGATGAAAGGGCTGGGATGATGATGAACTAAGAACTTACACAGAAGAATTAACACGGGCAGTTTCCGTTGAAATCTAGTTACAATAGATTTCGACTCACTGGCACATCGAGTAAATGGACAGTCGAAGGTTAGGAGTATCGTTGCAATAGCTTTCGGCAAAACGGACATTCGAACTAAAGGCTTGTCGATATTCTGGTACATCGACTGAATGACTTCGGCTAACTAGATATCGGTCGAATGACATTCGAAATCAAGTAGTAAACTCCAGCTCAGTAACGTAATACCGGAGTTTGATCCTTCTAGTAAGACTCAGACTGTTGCTAGTTGGATAAATAAAGTAAACGAATGCGCTAGCATCTACGAATGGAACGAAAAGCAGACCATACATTTCGCGTTGCAGAAGTTAACTGGATTAGCAAAAAAGTGGTTCGAATCTTTACCATCCGTAGTTTATTCTTGGGAGGAGTGGCAAGCTAAACTAAAGAAAGCCTTTCCAAACGAACAGAATTATGGTCGGCTTCTCGAGGAGATGCTAGCGCGCACCACTAGAAGTAATGAAAGTTTGAGCGATTACTTCTATGACAAACTCACTCTCATAAACCTGTGTGAAATCAGCGGTAAAAAAGCGGTAGACTGTATTGTTCACGGCATTTTGGATAAGTCTGTTAGGAACGGCGCGCAAGCATTGGATTGTAAGGAACCGGAGGACTTATTGGGTTTTCTCAATTCTCAAAAACCTACAGACGTTCTATCTATCAAAAAGCGTGACGTGTCATCAGGGAATCGTTTTACTAATAACCCCTCTCATAGTTCCGGCAAGATGGTTTGTTTTAACTGTCGAACAGACGGACATACTTATAACAAATGTCCAAAACCATTGGTAAAGTGTCCAAAGTGCCACCGTGTTGGTCACAGTAACGCGTCGTGTAAATTGAATCCGCTGTCATTGTCAGTACAAACTGGAAGTAATTCCACCAGTGGCGAGGAGCGCAAGACATTAACTATTACGGTTGGCAAAAGTAGTAACGATAAGTTTTTTAAGCAAGCTGTAGTAGGGGGAATGAATTTCGTTGCCTATATTGACTTTGGTAGTGAGTGTAGTTTGATGAGGAATCTGATGCACAAAAATTAAATTTAGTTAAAAACACGCATGAACTCCCCGCCATTAAGGGATTTGGTAACTCATCAGTCACACCCGTTTACAAAACTTTTGCACCGTTGAAAATCGATGAAGTTGAAGCTGTTATAGAAATTTTAGTAGTCAAGGACGAGTTTTTGCAAACCTCATTACTGGTGGGGCAAAATTTTACGGAGCTTCAGTGCTTGACTGTGTTGAAGGACAGTACCAAATTGATATTTTACCCTAGCCCTGACATCGAACACTCTGGTCATGATCATTGTTTGAAACTGCAGGTTTCTACTTCTACGCAACTAAAGGGGATTGATTTAGTAGAAGTATCGACCTGTGACCCTTTGTTTGACGGGGACGTATATGTAGATGGTTACAGTTGTAGCGAACCAGGGAGAGAATACCGTTTACATCAAGGCGTTTACAAAATATCTAAAGGCAAGGGATATTTAGTTTTGACTAACCTTAAGAATGACACCTTGGATTTAGAAGTTAAAACGACAATTGCCCGTGCTCTACCATTCATTGAAAGGGAAATTCGCTATGTGAATAGAATCACGAAAGACATAACGAATCTTGAACCTCTCGAAATTTCAGAAATCAAAGTAGGTAATCAAGTCGATCAGGGGACTCTAGATAGACTACACAACCTTTTACAGTCCTATAGAGACTGTTTTGCGCAAAAACTTGATGAAATTGGTTGTGCGAAAGATGTTGAAATGACTATAGAGCTGACAGACGACCGACCAGTGGTATATCGCCCATACAGGCTTTCTCATTCTGAGAGAGCACAGGTACGAAACATAATTGATGAATTAATCGAAAATGATATAATCCAGGAATCTAACTCGGACTTTGCCAGCCCCATTTTGATGGTTCGAAAAAAAAAACGGGGAACCACGTCTATGCATAGATTTCAGGGCGTTAAACAACAAGACTAAGAAGGATTGTTTTCCGCTACCCCTTATCGATGACCAGCTTAGCAATCTTAGTAACAACCGATATTTCACGACATTGGACCTAGCATCCGGTTATTACCAAGTCCCAATGGCAAAGGAATCACAGCGGTATACGGGGTTCGTCACGCCAGATGGCCACTATGAGTTCAAAAGGATGCCGTTTGGCCTGGCGAACGCCCCAGCTGTATTTCAACGCTTAATAAATCGGATGCTTGGTTCGAAACGATTTGAATCGGCTCTCGCTTATCTTGATGATATTCTAGTTCCGTCGGCAAATTTAGATGAGGGCTTCAAACGGTTAGAGGACGTATTAAAACTATTGCGTGAAACCGGCCTAACTCATAAGCTGGCAAAGTGCAAGTTCTTTGACACAACCATAAATTACCTTGGATACGAAATATCATTTGAAGGTATCAGACCAAATGAGCAGAAAATCATGGCTGTCAAAGAATTTCCCGAACCAGGCACTGTTCACGAAGCGCGACAGTTCCTTGGCCTTGCCAGCTATTTCAGGAGGTTTGTGAGAGGCTTTGGGGAAATAGCGAGGCCACTCACCAGTCTCCTGAAAAAGAACAGTATCTTTAGATGGACCACTGAAGAGTCACGTTCCTTCGAAAGCCTTAGAAAGAATTTGTTGGAACGCCCAATACTTTCCCTATACGCAGTGGCGGGACCTACATATAAGCCAAAAAGCCCCGCATGCCCTAGACCCTAGGTCCTAAAGTATGAATTTCCCACACAATTTAAAAAGCGCGCCTCGCCGCCAAAACTTCGCGCCGCCGCGCCGCCGTCTATTGAAACATGAAAACATCCGTCCGAGAGACAAATCCATCCATCCATACATCAATGTGTTGGTATAGTGTCGCTCGTTCTGCATTATGTCAAAACAAGCAATGTACTCGCGCCTTCATTGCGCCGCATAACATGAAATAACATCATTGCTGTCTCACTTGCACGCATGGGCTTCATATTTGGCTTGCGTTGCGCGTCTCTTTTCTACGCTCAAATGTATAGAAAAATTGGCTGTGTGTGCGTAGCCAACATAGCAGACACACACACGCGCATAGCAGATTTTGTATGAGAAAGAAGCCGGGCATGCTGCAGTGTGAAATTCGTGCGAATAAACTGGCGCTATGAACCTAGGCTCCGATGTTTTGAAGGAGTTTTGTTTACCTTATTGTGCGGGCGAGTGAAATTGTGCAGTTTTTTCTTTTCTTGTATTGATTTCGGTAAAATGAGTGTCGATTTAGTGCCGTGTAATAATGTGAACTGTGTAAATCACTTAACTTTGCCGATAAAAAGAAAATAATTTCTTTGTCAAAAACGAAACCCGATTTGTGCATTTCACAGACAAGTAAGTCCCATAAAAAGCAGTTTAGTCTGCTCTTATTCTAATAAGTTGTATTGTTGGTGTTGCATATTTTTTCGAATGATAAGAACGTTCGGTATACTACTGTTTATGACGATCTAAAAAGCTGGTCAAATGCCATAAAGAAGAGGCACCAAAACTCGCAGCAACATGAACGCGGTTATATCATTTTGTAATTTTGGGTTAATAACGTAAAGAAACTTCCATTCGTCGCCAGTTATATTATGATAAAATATCGGAGCATAATTCGCGCGTGGATCACAATCGTTCCGTATTTTTTCAAAGACTTTTTGATTATCTTTTAGCACAAGAACTGCCTTTTAGAGGCCATGATGATATAAGGTAAAAAAATCCACATCATATTATCTGGGCTTGCCCAGTCGTTAGACCCTAGGCACGCCACTGCCTATACGACCCTAAACTTGACACTGAGCTGCATACAGACGCAAGCGCTCTGGGTATCGGCGGAATCCTGCTGCAGTGGCAGAATAATCCACGAGTATTGAAACCAGTCACTTACTTCAGTAGACAGACGACGCCTGAGGAACGCCATCTGCATTCATACGAATTGGAGACTCTTGCCATCGTCTGTTCGCTGAAGAAGTTTAGGGTTTACCTATTAGGCCTAAACTTTAAAGTGGTGACGGATTGCAATGCACTACGTACTACACTGACTAAACGAGACCTTGTACCGCGAATAGCTAGATGGTGGTTACAAATTAGCGAGTTTAAATTCAGTATTGAATACAGACGGGGAACGCAGATGAGTCATGTTGATGCTCTAAGTCGGAACACAAAACTTTCAGAATTTATAGACGACTCAACTGCTCTTGTTTATAATATTGAAAGAGATCACTATACAAGAGGCACCCGCATATTACATAGCAAACAAACAAAACAAGTGGTTTGACGTTTGTTTGTTTTGACACTTGACACTTACGGTGGCGGAGGAGGGCGCTTTCTCACTCAGCTGGTTTTTGCGTTTCGATGCGCATCCAACTTCCCGTACTAAGCTACGCATTCTGTACAACGAAACGACTGACGGATCAGCGTTGCATGCGTGAGCGTGACGCGCTGCGCTCCTTCTTCGTGGTAGTGGCGGTGTATCAATTTCTTTGACTTTGCTATTTGTGTATCGCTGTGATATTAATATTATTATGTTTACATACTGCTAGTCGAAAAATAATTAACTTTTATTTTGTGTTGTATACAATTTTTTAAACCAATAATTTGTTCCATGACATTTGACATAATTTTTATAGTGTAGTAATAATATTATCATTATTGTTTAGTATTTGTATGGATTTTATTTTTATTATTGTTGCATTTTTTTTTATAAGAATACATAATAATGTTATTTACATTTTAAATTTCCTTGGCGTTGGCCGTAGTTACCGAATATTACCGATTTTATTTGTCTAGTTTTAAGTCTAAAACCAGTAAATTTATTGTTTCGTTGGTAACATTTTATAACAATTTGTATGTTAGTAGGCAACTGTTTATTTATTGACTTATATTCCAATATTACCAATATAATTTTGTATTGGCGTGAAAATGTCTCAAAATATATTAGATTCGCGTGTAAATTCCAGTAATTCAAACATTATGCCATTATCTCAAGGTACGCATTTTAAATGCGAGATTTGTACCGGGCTCCCGCGCTACTTTCGTTCTAAACATGGTCTCAATATTCATATTGCCCGAATGCATAAGCGCGGGCCTGCTGGGTCGGCACTTGATCCCGCTGCGACAAATATTGTTCCTGGTGACGTTTCGCCTGACCCTGTCTCTGATGCTTCTTTACCTTTCTCGCAAGAGTTAAATGGGTTAAAAAATAGTGTACCGGTTATCAAAAGGATCCCGAGGGGCGCCCGGCCCTGTGTAGCATCAGCTCTGAAGTCAGTCATTGACAAAGTAGTTACATCAAATTGTAAGTCGAGCTGGGAGGAGTTGCTTACGTTCTCCTATCGTGTTCTGCACGTTAATAAGGACGGTAGCGGGATAAGTTTAACGCAGAAGATAAAAAATAATTGCTCGCTTTCTCCAGATTTTCGGCCAACTAGTAACCCTCGCTCCCCTGACACCCAACCGTGTAAGCCATACAACATATTTAAAAAAGTTGAGGAGAAGGTAGGAGCTAGTCAACTTTTATTTTCAAGGGACATGATTGCCCCGAACAACTTAGAGACCGTGGACTCTCTCCGCGCTAAGCATCCATCGCCGCCGGCGTCTTCTGGTCGGGTCCCAGACTTCGAGCAGCCGGCTGATACTTTGTCTCGCGTAGCCCCCGATGACATAATTGAGGCCATCATGTCCTTCAAGAATGGCTCGTGTGGTGGTATCGATGGTCTTTCCCCGCAGCATTTGAAGGACTTGGTGTGTCAGTCTTCGGGCGACGTTGGCAGAGGTCTAGCGGCTAGTTTGGCTGGACTGGCTGACTTGATGTTGTCTGGCGGTGTATGTAAGGAGATATTGGAGGTCCTTTATGGTGCAAGTCTTTGTGCTCTGAAAAAGAAGGATGGTGGTATCAGACCCATTGCCATAGGCACTACGCTTAGGCGTCTGGTGTCCAAAATAGCTTGCAAGCATATTTTGCCAACCCTCGCAGGTAAGTTCAAGCCGATTCAAGTGGGATTCGGCTCCAAGGGCGGGTGTGAGGCGGCTGTGCATGCAACTCGTACCCTCTTGGAGCATGGCACGGATTGTGTGCTTCTTAAAGTCGACGTGAAGAATGCTTTCAATTCCATCGATCGGGGAACCATTCTGTCTCAAGTGAGGGAGCACGCTCCGTCTATATATCCCTATCTGTGGCAGTGCTATAGCGAGCCATCCAAATTGATGTATAAAGAGCACGTTTTACTCTCTTCTGTCGGCTGCCAGCAAGGTGATCCGTTGGGACCTGCGGTTTTTAGTTTGGGCATACACCCGATCATCAAATCCTTGCAGTCAAATTTCAATATATGGTACCTGGATGATGGCACCCTTATTGGCCAGCCCGACGTAGTTTTGGAAGATCTAAAGAAAATAGTGGAGGGATTTGCGGGGGTGGGTCTGGAGCTTAACTTTAGCAAGTGTGAGCTGTACATTCACCCTTCTATAGCTTCGGAGGCTCAAACTGATATTTTGTCTCGTTTCAATGGGGTGGCTCCAAATATTCAGTGTGTTGAGGCTGCCTCACTTCGTCTACTGGGGGCTCCACTTCTGGACGCGGCGATCCCATGTTTTATTCGGGAGCAGGTGGAAAGTTTTAACGATACTTTCGAGCGCTTACTGAAAATTAATCCTCATGTTGCCATTACCATCATCAGATTTTGCCTTTTTGTACCAAAATTTACATATGTTTTGCGATGCTGCCACTTCTGGAAATTTAGCAACTTGCTGGCCTCGATTGATGACCGAATATCGGGGCTTTTATCTAGTGTTCTTAACTGCCGTTTGTCACCTGAAGCATGGGCCCAAGCATCTTTGCCGGTCCGCTGCGGGGGTATTGGCATTAGGAGGGTCTCATCGGTGTCTCTGCAGGCTTTTCTGGCTTCCGCCGCCGGCTGTGTAGGACTATTCAGGGCCATGGTGGAGCCTTCTCTTGGCCTTGTTGAAGCCTCCCACTTTTTGGAGGCTGTTGAGGAATGGAAGAGCATTTCTTCTTGCGACCTTCCAGTGCATTTACACTCGCAGCGCCAGTGGGATGAGCCGCTGTGCAGGAAGCTTCAGTCGGACCTTCTGGCCGCGAGTTCTGGTTTATCCGATCGCGCCCGCCTGCTGGCGGCCTTCGAGAGAGAGTCTGGTCTTTGGCTTAATGCGTTGCCCTCCTCCAACGTTGGAACCCTTTTAGATGGCTGTTCGCTGTCGTTTCTAGTGGGCCTTCGTTTGGGCCTTAGGACTAATCAGCCTCATGAGTGCGGCTGCGGCGCTATGGTTGATGAGCGTGGTCACCACGGTCTGTCTTGCCGCAGAAGCGCTGGCCGTATACCCCGCCATTCAGCCTTGAATGATGTCATTCGTCGGGCTCTTGTCTCAGCGAACGTTCCGGCAAAGTTAGAACCAAACGGAATTGTTCGTTCTGACGGCAAGAGGCCCGACGGCGTGTCACTCATTCCTTGGCAGCAGGGTAGGTGCTTGGTATGGGATGTCACGTGCGTTGACACTTTGGCCGCATCTCATGTCCAGGCGACCGGTTCGCGGGCGGGTGCGGCTGCGGCGGCTGCTGAGACCTTGAAGGAGCGAAAGTACGCGGAATTATCCGACTGTTTCTTTTTCACGCCGATAGGTTTTGAGACGCTGGGTCCTTGGGGACCTCAAGCGAAATCTTTTGTTAGCGGTCTTTCGGTGCGTCTTTGCAAGGCTACTGGTGACCGCAGGGCCGGCGCTTTCCTCGGCCAACGAATTAGTTTGGCCATTCAGAGGGGGAACGCCGCCAGTATGTTGGGTACTATGTCTTGCGGAGACGCACTGAATGACATATTTAATTAAGTTTGACTGTGATGTTTTTATGTTTTTATTTTGACTTTATTATTTGCTGACATGTATTATTTTAATTATTCTTACAGGTAAAATGTAATAATAAACCAGTGCTAAAACTGTATTGGTTGTTGTGTAAGTTAGGTATATATTTATAGTGTAATAAGTGGTAATTACTATTGATTTCTACTTGGTGTCCTTAAAATTATGATTCTTAACACTATTGAATTAAGTATTTTTATGACATATTTATTATTTGAATTAAGCTTTATAAGTGGTTGACTATTTGCTTGGGTAGTGTGCACCGGGAGATCACACTGTATCGGATGGCCGAATGTCGTGATTTTGCATTTCGGTAAAATATTTTTAATAGTCTGGCAATACTAGCGGGAAAACTTAAACCAATCACGGCTCAGCGCGCCACTTTGTCAGGCACGTGGAGTGGGGCAAAGTGGGGCGAGGGGCCTCTCGTCGGCACTGCCCGGGAAAATGGGCGGTCATTCTGCTCGAGTCGCTTAAGCGGTCAACACGTTTTGACGGAACCATTCTGTTGTATAAGTGAAATTATATTTTGTGTTATTAGAAATAAAGTTAATCTTGTGAAGTTTAAACAGAGTTTTTATTTTATAAAACTATATTATTATTATTATTATTTGCATTCCTAATCTTACTACTAAATTGCCTATTTATAATTAAAAAGTGAAAAAATAAAATAAAACAGGATAATAATTAAGCAAATTTTACTTTTTAAGGTGTGACAGACTCGATTAAATAGATGAAAATACAGAAACGACTGCCGTCGCTCAGAGCCTGTGATCCATAACCCTGGGCAGTGGCGTGCCTAGGGTCTAACGACTGGGCAAGCCCAGATAATATGATGTGGATTTTTTTACCTTATATCATCATGGCCTCTAAAAGGCAGTTCTTGTGCTAAAAGATATCAAAAAGTCTTTGAAAAAATACGGAACGATTGTGATCCACGCGCGAATTATGCTCCGATATTTTATCATAATATAACTGGCGACGAATGGAAGTTTCTTTACGTTATTAACCCAAAATTACAAAATGATATAACCGCGTTCATGTTGCTGCGAGTTTTGGTGCCTCTTCTTTATGGCATTTGACCAGCTTTTTAGATCGTCATAAACAGTAGTATACCGAACGTTCTTATCATTCGAAAAAATATGCAACACCAACAATACAACTTATTAGAATAAGAGCAGACTAAACTGCTTTTTATGGGACTTACTTGTCTGTGAAATGCACAAATCGGGTTTCGTTTTTGACAAAGAAATTATTTTCTTTTTATCGGCAAAGTTAAGTGATTTACACAGTTCACATTATTACACGGCACTAAATCGACACTCATTTTACCGAAATCAATACAAGAAAAGAAAAAACTGCACAATTTCACTCGCCCGCACAATAAGGTAAACAAAACTCCTTCAAAACATCGGAGCCTAGGTTCATAGCGCCAGTTTATTCGCACGAATTTCACACTGCAGCATGCCCGGCTTCTTTCTCATACAAAATCTGCTATGCGCGTGTGTGTGTCTGCTATGTTGGCTACGCACACACAGCCAATTTTTCTATACATTTGAGCGTAGAAAAGAGACGCGCAACGCAAGCCAAATATGAAGCCCATGCGTGCAAGTGAGACAGCAATGATGTTATTTCATGTTATGCGGCGCAATGAAGGCGCGAGTACATTGCTTGTTTTGACATAATGCAGAACGAGCGACACTATACCAACACATCGATGTATGGATGGATGGATTTGTCTCTCGGACGGATGTTTTCATGTTTCAATAGACGGCGGCGCGGCGGCGCGAAGTTTTGGCGGCGAGGCGCGCTTTTTAAATTGTGTGGGAAATTCATACTTTAGGACCTAGGGTCTAGGGCATGCCGGGCTTTTTGGCTTATATGTAGGTCCCGCCACTGACCCTGGGGTAAGTAACCAAGATACCAGATCATGTATTATGGATTGTCTTTCTGTATTTTAAGCATGTGACTTTTGAAAGTCTTTTTAAACGTGCTTGTTGTTTTTAGATTTCGGATGGGTGGCGGCAGATCATTCCAACACTTGGTTGCAACAAACCTAAAACTACCCCTGAAGGCGACGCACAGTAGTCTAGAGACGCAATTTAGCGCGAAAAAAAGTATTTGTAATGAAAAACGTGAAAGTAAGGTTGTAAAATAAATGTAATTATTATTTTATCACAGTAATTTGAGTTGTATTAGTGATTTAGTGTTATGTATTAATTTTTAACCTTCAATCTATAGAAATTTATGTATGTTTATGAAAAAATATATAATTATCTAATTCAACGAACTTCCTAATTTACAAATTATGTGAAACACCTTTAAAATAATTGTATAGACAGCTTGATTTATAAACATAAACTTTCCTGAATCTCTATGGCAAGGTTTTCAGCGTTGTTCAAGTTTTTAATTATTTTTTCTGAAATTAGCTTGAGAACTTCAACAGAAATATCATTTTCGTCCATAACATTATGAAATCAGCTCATTACAAGCCATCTCTCTTGTCAAATGCTTACATGAAAGCCATTTCTCAAATAACTTTGAGTGTGACAGTACTGAAAAAAAAATATAAAAAAATATGACGGGGCACCTAAGGGCACTTTTTTTGTTATCTAACATTGAGACCATTAACTGAACTACTAAAAAAACGTAATTTTAAAACGTGCAATTGCGTGCACAATTTTGAAACCTTTTTGATCTCCAGAAAGAATTGCAATATTTTTATCATTTCACGGTATGATATTTCTACACTATAATAATGCACAGACTTACCACTACTGGCATCAGACATGATAAGGACTAACCACTGAACACAAAATAAGCAAAAAAAAAAAGATAATTATTGATACTGACGATAAAAAAATGGTTAGATGATGAACTACTTTTTAATATGGAAGAGCAAGCACACAATGTAAGTCATAACTGATTTTTTGGTCTAAATATAAGCTGTTTTTGTAGGTAGTTTTAAATTTGTTTAATGATATGCATTATGAAAATACCGAAATACCTTCGATTTACTAAAATATAGTACCTTTCTTATTTCACTTTTTTCGCTCTAAATAGCGACTCTAGACTACAGTGCGACGGTGCGGTGGCGTGGCAGATCAAGGGAATACGCGGACGAACTAGTGGGATATGACTGAACATCACGTGACCAAACAAGTTTTTTGAACAGATAGTTCGGTAGCTGATATTTAACCAAGTTAAATAGTAAGGTGGCCACATGTATATATCTTCTGTGTTTCATGTACAGTACGTTTGCGTCATTCAGGTACGGAGTGCAATGCGCGCGGGGAGGGATTTTAAAAGAGTTTAATACGTGATTTCGATGCACACAATCTCGAAAGTATGCTGCATTATTTAATTAGTATTGGAGCGTTAATTCACATTTTTTGTGTTTATTAAAACAATAACGGGCACAAGCGTTTTGTACTCGTTGTATAAGTTTGGCCGTGCTCGCGAGCAGGCGCGGTCCATATACCACGTTCATATAATTAAATTTGCTCAAGACTAGTGAGTCACAAAGCTTGATACGTGAACTAGTGTTTAATGACTCTCGGATTTGATAGAGTACTTTAAGACGGTAGAAGCAATTGCTGGCTGTATTTATAATATGCTTTTCGAACCTCAGTTCTTCATCCATCAATAGTCCCAAATTTCGTGCTTCGTGCACTCGTTCGATTGTTTCCCCATTTATTAAGACACTACTCCCATGAACCGCTATCTTCTTAATCTGATTTTTTGATCCTAAAATCATGTATTTAGATTTAGTCCCATTTAGTACCAGAGCGTTATTTTCCGCCCAAGCCGCAATTCTGTCTAAGTCTTCGTTTAACAATGCTACTGCCTTATTGGTCTCATTTGGTTTACAAGGAATATACAGTTGGATATCATCAGCGTAAATATGATAATTGCAATTATGAATATGATCAACGACATCTGCACTGTAAATTATAAATAATAGAGGCCCCAATATCGAGCCTTGCGGGACGCCCCTCGTTATTTGTTTCTGACATGATCTTGTCGGGTCCCATTCCTCGCTACACAACTCTACATATTGACTGCGATGTAGCTATCGAACCACTTGATCGAAGATGATCCGAAACCGTAGTACTGAAGCTTAGCTAACAATAAGGGAACATGAATGCAGTCACACGCCCTGGAAAAGTCCAATAACGACAGCAATGTACCCTCACCAGCGTCCAATGCGGTCAAAATATCATCTACTACATGGAGCATAGCAGTCGTTGTACTATGGAACTTACGAAAACCAGACTATTTGTGCGGAAGTATATTGTTAGCCTCTATAAAACGCTTCAATTGATCTGCCACCACTTTTTCCAGGACTTGTGAAGCGGGAGGTAAAATGCTAACCGGACGTAAATCTTTGAGTGTCGTAGGATTCGAGTTCTTAGGTATGGGTCGTACAGAAGCAGTCTGCCATTCCTTGGGAAATGTTTGTGTTTCTATAGATCAGTTTACGATTGCCGTAATTACCGGAAGAGTGGTTGGCATTGTACATAATAGCATTTCTAATGAAATTCCATCACTACCTACAGCTTTCGATTTAAGAGATCGTATTACCTTATATACCTCGCTTTCGCTGACATTTTTAGGATCAAACGTATTGCTTATTTTCCTATTAAATTCAAAATAGGTTAACTGAGAAATTGCGACTTTACTATTCCCCGGTACGTCCATAAAATGCTCGTTAATTACATTAGGGTCCCTAAAAATATGTATTGGTATTTCCTGTTTGTATTTAATCCTAACATTCATTTTGATGTGTTTCCACATCAATTTTGGGTTTGTGTTCGCATTTACATATTGATCAAAATATGCACCATAGCCTTACATCCAAATATCCTCATATTGCTCAAGTTAGGTTTCTCTCCACTCCATATCTCATGCGGCGTTTTGTCTGATAGAACTTTTGTCGGCGAACGATTTACGATGTATGCTGCTGTGGCCACTGCTTCAGCCCATAGATTTTTCTGTAATTTTGCATTTAAAATCATACATTTAGCGCGTTCGACTAGCGTTCTATTCATCCTTTCACTCAGACCGTTCTGTTGTGGAGTATATGGACTTGATGTTTGGTGCAATATTCCATGTTTTTTTAAGTAAGTATCAAAATGTTTATTTATGTATTCTGTACCATTATCGCTTCTTAAAACTTTTATTTTTCTATTTAATTCATTTTCAGTTCTACTCTTAAATTCTTGAAATTTTTCAAATACTTCATTTTTGCTTTTAATAAAATATACATGTACTTTTCGGGACAAATCATCAATAAATGAAACAAAATACCTGGTACCTCCTATGGATATGTTCTGAAACGGTCCACACACATCAGTGTGAATTACTTCTAGCAACTCCTTTGCCCTGGATCCTTCGGTAGGAAATGGTAACCTGGTCTGCTTGCTCTCAAGACAAGTTATACAAACTCCTGTTTCCTTTGTCGGTGACAACTTAACACCTTCAGTACAGTTCGGTATTTTATTTAGATCGGTGAAGTTTAAATGCCCCATCCGCTGATGCCACAAATATACATCATCATTGGATTGAGCTATCATGGCTCGCATTTCTTTTTCCACCACTTTTAACTAATTGATCATTTTGATTATATATTTGGCAACCCAACTTATCAAAAAATACTTTACAACCACTTTGTATGATCTTGCTAACTGATAGTAAATTGGTTGACAATTCTGGTATATACAACACATTCCTCACTTGTATAGCTACAGTAGTGTTTTCATTGAGCATTAATTTTAATGAGATATTAATAATAAATAATAAATAATAAATGTCTTTATTTCTTTTTTACATGGTGGTTACAACTAGGGGCAGGTGTCTCCTAGTAAGCTTGTCGCTTGTGTTAGGAGACACCGCTCTTCCATTACATTACAAAGGAGACATGAACTATGTACAATGTGACAAGAATAAAATGTTGACAATGAAAAATAAAATAAAATAAAAAAATAATAATAATTACAAGCTAGGGGTGGAGGACTGGGGAGTGAAGACTTCAAAGAGAGGTGGTAGGTTATATATGAGTCCTTAAGTATGTTTGTGTATGTGTGTGTGTGTATGTGTGTATGTATGTGTGTGTGTATGTGTGGGTGTATGTGTGATGCATGTGTGTAAATATGTGCACGTTAGTGTATTTGTGTGCGTGTACGAGGTTTTATTTGAAAAATCTTATGAATGTATGGATATGTATGTATGTTAGATTATTAAAATTTAATATTAAAATTCAAATTTAAAATTTAGTGCCCTGTGTCAGTCATTTAGTCCCATCAGCTTCGGTTTCGGTAAGTAGATGTAAGTATGTAAGTAGTTGAATGAAGGATGCCCTGATGACAAACGAAACATAAGTAAAAGATCTAGTATTATAGTTAATTATGTACCATAGTAGTCAGTCACATAGTAAGTTCTCAATTTGTTCATAAGTTTTTGTTCCGAGCCATTTCCATATTACTTTTTTACAATCATATTGTGTTTTAGTATAGTCTCTATTTATTATATTAAATAATTTTGCAGAGCGCTTATCATATTATTGTCTGCAAGCAAAGACTGTATTCGTTTTTGGTGTCATTATCACGATATCTTTCCTTCTTTTATTTAGAATGCGGAGTGGTTTTGTATTTTCTGATGATGGTTTGTGCAATATATAATTTTCTGATAGTAAGCAAATCAGTTAGTTGGTACAATTTATCTGTCGGGAATCTACGGTTCTTAAAGTACATTATTTTTAATAAATTACGTTGAGATCGTTCTAAATCTAGAAATTTTGTTTTAGAGCCCCCCCCCATACAGGGATACAGTAGGTACGTTAAAATCGACTGGACTAGTGCAATACATATTTGTTTGAGGAGATCATTATTTTTATCCTTAGGATCATCTGGTATCTTTGGCATCACGTGCCTCAGTATTTTAAAGATCCATGTAAGCTTTCGTACTCTTTGCATTACATAGTCCAGATGAGGATGCCAAGAGAGGCGTTGGTCCAAAATTACGCCAAGATACTTCGTTTGGGCAACTTTCTGAATATGGGGGCAACTGCAATCAGAATTACTAGATATATTAGTAGAATAGAATAGAATAGAAAACTCATTTATTCACTGTAAACATACAATACACAGCAGACAACAAGTAATAATACAACTAACAAACTCTTACAGATTATGATTCACAGCTAAAATATGACTGAAAGCACAAAAGTAATATTGAGTAGTACTGAGAGTGCATAATATGAATGAGACAACTATGTTGTAGTGTGTACTGTGTGTGACAGTGAAAAGGCGCTGGCTCAGCATATTGTCACAGCAAGCTGTAACGCTGATGATTCTGCCAGGAACCTAGTGAGCTAGCGGTAGGCGACACAGAAACGAACGAATAATAATAATTTAACAGTGTGAGTGTTATGCATGTATTTGTGAGTGTGTGTGTGTGTGTGTGTGTGTGTGTGTGTGTGTGTATATATATATATATGAGTGTAATTAAGTATTTGGGAGGTGTTTTAGGATGCCAAAAGTGAGTCAGATGCTGTACAGATGAATATAAACATATTAATATAGGTATTGGTTTTAAGTATTACTTACATAACATTATGATACATAAAATAAACATTTATTAAGACGATAACAGCAACCAAAATACACGCAGTTTCAGACATAATTTGCTTTTTTAGACGATAGATGTATTAAATGGTTTTTTAATAGTGTTTTAAAATGCATAAGTGACTTGGTATTCCTAATGGGAGGAGGTATGTTATTCCAAATTTTAGTACAGTCATGTATTTGAATTTTAAAATTTTCGTTAGGTTGTTTGTCCTTGTAGATACTAAAGCAGCAAAAGTAGGTCTTATCCGTGTTTAATGTGAGTTTGTTATTTATGAGCCATGCATATATTTGTCTTAAGCCAGCCTCTGCATCTTTTTTCACACTATCCCATGATTTACCAGTAAAAATTATGGCCGTGTCATCAGCGTACGCAAAGACATTAGCATTCTCGAGCCTCATATTGCATAAGTCATTTACATAAATTAAGAACAACGTAGGCCCAAGAATGCTTCCCTGCGGCACGCCGTAGGTAACTTCTTCAAAATTACTTTTACAATTTGATAATTTCACTTGTTGTTTCCTATTTGATAGGTAATCTTTAAAAATCATGAGTGGGACTCCTCTTATTCCAATGGTTTCAAGTTTGTTGATAAGGATGGGGATAGAGACAGTGTCAAAAGCCTTTTTGAGGTCTAAAAATACCGAGATGCATTTTTTATGTGCATCTAGACTTTCCACTACGAGAGAGCTAAGTGCTGATACTGCATCTTCAGTTGATCTGCCTCGTCGAAAGCCGAACTGAGAGTTTGAAAGAAGATTAAATTTTTCCAAGTAAGTAATTAACCTTTTGTTCATTAATTTTTCTATAATTTTAGATAAGTCAGTGAACACTGAGATGGGTCTGTAGTTGCTCTACACGTCTCTATCTCCACCCTTATAAACGGGGGTAACGACAGATTGTTTCAGTACTGCGGGGAAAATACCTTGTTGAAAGCACAAGTTAACCATATGAGCAATAATTGGGACAGTGTAATGTTTAGTCAATTTTAAAAATGAAGTAGGGATATTGTCCCATCCAGGAGCGCTGTCAGATTTTAGGCTCATCAGAGTACTGCTGACTTCACCTTCGTCAACGGGATAAAGAAAGAAGGTATGCATATTTGTGTGAGTAAGACCAGATTTGGATCCATCAACAACAGCATCTGTTATGGGTATATTATTACAACACTCCACTTTTAGTACCTTGTTATCGGCTATTCTTATGCTCGGTACAGGAGGAGTTCTTATATCAGTGAGCCAGTCCCGGTGCATGGTCATATGCATAGACGCTCCACTGTCTACATACCAGTTCACGGAGTCATGACATGGTGAAGCTGAAAAAGCTGCAACAATTCCAGTTTTATTATCAGTTCTATTTTTTTTGTGCCAACAATTTTTGCTTAGATGGCCATATTTATTACAATGGAAACATCTAGGGCCTTTTTACCTCATTTTTTGCTAGTCATTCTTGATATTTTTTGAGTTTGTGTAAAGGGCGGTAGTGTCAAATTTTTTTATTTCTTGTAGTAATTTATTTTTTACTAAATCTGCACTAATCTTCACACCAGAACTTTCCATCCCCATTATCATGGGTTTATACATTTCAGGCAATCTAGCCAGCATTAATGTTCCCAACCACTCATCGTCTACATTGAAATTTATGTTCCTTAATTTATGTGCAGCGGTCATAATTTTATTCACATAATCCTCAACGGATAAACAGTTTTCTAAGTTAGTATTAATGAGGTCTCTTAGCAGTCCGACTTTTCTAGTCAGGCCACTATCCTCAAAAGCCTTTGCCAAACAATCCCAAACCTCTTTTGCTGTTTGTGCTTCTTGTATATGAATATATAATATCGGGTCCACCAACAAAATCAGTTTCGATTTCGCTTTGATGTCTTTTCTTACTGAGTCTGCGTCTTTAGCATCTGGAGTATTTTTTATAAATTCGAATAAATCTTCGTGTTGTAAATATGCAGTTACAGCAAAACTCCAGCTCGCCCAGTTTTCTCGGCCTGTAAGCCGTGCAATCGACATCATGGAACTATTATTGCTCATTTTTGCTGAAAAAGCTAAAAAGAATTCACTCGCGTAACGGTTTTTTTTTTACAAAAAGTGAGGTTATTTTCCTGACAATTACTTTTTACTTTTATCGTTTGAAAACTTCACTATTTAGCAAGATAACACTATTACGCGACAGGCATGGGACGGCCCATAACCTGATAAAATAAAAAGGCAAATTAAAGTACATAATTATATTAAAAACTGTTAATTATACAGACACGCTAGCACAATGGATATGACGTAGTACGAAGAGAGAGCGCCTAAGTAAAGTTACATACAATTGTAAAACAACGGCGGTGCTATGCAATTTCTGGCAGGCGTTTATACTTCAACATTATGCGAGGCTTTTATCATTGGAGTAAAGAAATCACCACTTCTCCTTGTCCATATCAGCGCCAGATTTGACTTTTTGATTTGAGATTTGTGTGTAGTATTCTCACTACCTACTTGTACACTACATTTCACTTGATCTTGCATACTTTGGTCTTTCGCACTCCCTCCATCATTTGATACCAACCAAGTATCTTAACATCTTTCCTCTCCTGTTTTTTAAGGGTCTATGTAAAGTAAACTTCTCTCTCACTATCTCCAGAACCTCTTTGTTGTCCTTCTTTTTATTCACCTTACCATTTGTCGCGTAAATATATTTACCGCAAACTATATATCAATTTCAATTAAATTTTTAGCAATTTGGCTTTCGGCCAGCTGTCAATGCCATTTTTTTTTATGGCCTGATGACAAGACCTTTATGTCAAATGTCATTTCAATAAGAATGGAGTATCGTTCCAGTCTACGCATTTTCGAAATTACAAAAGTAGGTATTATTGAAATAAAAATGGGCATCTGTTAAAATCCAAAATTAGTTTACAGCATAAGTATTAATCATATGCAATTTGCTTTGGGGCAGAGTGCTGGAACGATGTCGTCGTGGTGCAGAACAAAAATAAAACCAGCAAGCTTCGCGTTGTTGTATATTTATTCATTCGTAATAATGAATATCACCAAATACAGTCTGATTTTAATATAAAATATTGATATTAAAATAATACACGTTTCAGAGGTTACAGGGGTGAGCATAGAGAACGTAAAAACCAAACGTCAAGCCAATAGACAATCGAACTGTCAAGTTTATGTTTTTTAAATAAAGGTGTGTTCACATTACAGCGACGGGTGAAAGCCTATTTGGCTTAAGCGACGCCTTGGGCGATATTGAGTTATTTATATATTTGGAATCAGCGGATTTTTCTGCGTCGACTAAGCTGGGTTTCATTAATATTGGAGCACTTTTTTGGCGCTTGAACCAATGAAAATTTCGACCCCGTTTTAGACAACTGATGTATGAAACGCCAAAAAATCAAGTACATTTTAGGGACAGTGGATATAAACCATACAGATATTTGATAAAAAACTGCTTAAACTGTTTATGCTTTCCCAACAATAGTACTCAATGGTGGTTAAAGCGTTTTGCCTGCAACTAAGTTTATAGAGTAACCGTCGCTTAAAACATTTAGCTTGAATCTAAAAAAAATATGACATGGCGCTTCAACACTTTTGCCTTATGTACTTTCATTCCGACATGTTGTTTAAATCATTATCGTCTGGATACCAAACTTGACCAGCATGTCGTTTCAGAAATTTATCTGCACTCTATAACTTAATTGAGTGTCGGTCAAACACATCTCACGTGTACCTTGTATGTTACTTGAAGCACTTATCAAAACTCACAAAAGTAATATCTATGTCCATTCAGACATGCAAATATTATTATGTGACAATTTTGCATTGTCGCATCAAACATTATTGTTTGGCGCCGCCGGCGCCTTTGACTGGGAACTGGGATGCCTACAGCTCTGCCCTCACGGGCTTCAATTAAGAACTAAGGAAGGCGAAAAGACGATCTTGGAAAGGCTTCTGTGAGGCGATTAAAAGCACATCTCACATGGCTAAAATCTACAAGATACTGTTAAAAACACCTTCATCTTACATCGGTCTACTAAGAAGACCAGATGGGACTTTCACACACACGGCCCAGGAAACTCTAGAACTCCTAGCCAGTGTGCACTTCTCCGACTCAGAAGTCATTAGAGATAGCGTCCCTCGCCTTTGGAAATAAAGAAATCCAGGCCCTCCGTTGAGGACTGGAGGAGGGTTTCGTCCTTAATAAAGCCTTACAGGGTTACATGACGAAACTACCCTCGCTTGGGTAGAGTCCATGCTGACTACAAGAACAGTCTGAATTACTCTTTTTGACTTGACGGTGACTCTGGTTCGCCTGCGGATCTCATCATTCCTGATTCGATCACGCAAGGAAACTCCAAGCATAGCCCTCTCCATCGCTCTTTGGGTGAGTTTGAGCCTTCTTACTAGGAGACCACGTCTCAGACCCGTAAGTCATCACTAGCAACACACATTGGTCAAAGACTTTAGACTTAAGGCAGGGATGAATAGCGGAATGAAATTCCGGCTATATTCCAAAAAGCAGAGCTGGTCTGGTTCACAAATGGCTCCAGGAGGGATGGACTGGCTGCCTCAGGTGTATTCTGTAAAAGCCTAAACTCAGCAAGTTCACCTGCCTGGGTCCTTTTTACACGGTCTTCCAGGCTGAGATGTATGCAATAATTGACTGTATACATCTCAACCTGGAGTTTACCAACGAAAGGATCCTCATACTCTCGGACAGTCAGGCCGCATTAAAAGCACTGGTGTCCCATGAGGTGGCATCCAGACTTACTCTGGAATACATTGCAAACCTAAATAGACTGGGCAGCACCAACTCAGAGGGCCTAGGCTGGATGCCTGGACACTCGGGAATTGGGGGGAACGAGGCGGCAGATGAGCAGCGGTGCCCGACCTATTGGACCGGAGCCCATGCTCGGTGTGCCGAAATCCGGCTCAAGACGCCAACTGGTGGCTTGGGAAAGGCACCAAGCACAACACCTAGCTCGAATATGCTGACCTTGCACATTCAAAACAGCTTATTCCAGGGTTCATACCCAAATTAAGAACCGAGATCCTAAAACTCGACTGGTTGAGCATTCGTATACTCGGGCCCTTACTGGGCATTGTAATCTCAACAAGCGCATGACAGAATGGGCTTATCAGAAGACCCTTACTGTAGATTCTGTGCAGACGAAGAGGAAACTCCACATCACATCCTTTGTGAATGTGATGCTCTCGTCAACAAAAGGAGTCGAGTGCTGGGTGTGCACAAACTTACCCCCCCAAAAGCCTGAACCCTAAATCCCACCAAAACCGTCGGCTTCTTCAAAGCTGTAGGTTTGGAAGAGGCTATATTATAGCCTACTAGCTGCCCGCCCGCGGCTTCGCCCACGTTGGTTTTCGACTTATCCCATGGGAATAACATATTTTCTCGTTGTTCGACGCTGGTATTAAATAGAACACAATATTTTATTTTTATAATGAACTGTATTTCTTTTTAGGGTTTTTTTAACATGTACAGATAAATCCACGTTTAATTCGCATGCAATGACAAGCAAGACTGAAGTTAGGAACAAATCAATCTATAAGTAGATATATAACTAACTATATGTGTAGCACTGACTCACACACTCGTGGCAAAAGTAGCCTACATCCTCTCCAAAATCGATTTTATCTCTATATCAAGTTTCACCACAACTTTCCGCCCGACCTACAATTTTCATAATATTCAACATACCTGTTACCGCGGGGAAGGTAGCCCATATCCTTCCCAAAGGTTATTCTATCTCTTTACGAAATTTCATCAAAACTTTTTTCCCACTCTACCATTTTTTCCGTGGGAATAAAGTATTTTCTCGCGGTAAAATATAGCCTTTATCCATCCCCAAAATCGTTTATATCCCTGTACCAAGTTTTATCATATTTTCCCGCACGCGCTACTATTTTTCCCGTGGGAATGAGGTATTTTCCTGCGGTAAAAGGTAGCCTATATACATCCCCAGGGTCTATTATATATCTGTCTGTACCAAGTTTCATCAAAACTTTTCACCCACGCTGCCATTTTTCCCGTGGGAATGAGGAGATGTCCCGCGGTAAAAAGAAGCTTACATCCATCTCCAAGGTCTATTCTATCATATCTCAAGGTCAGATTGATAATGATAGAAAATTTCATCAAGTTTCCGCCCCACGGCTCCACCCGCGCTTACAGTCTTTCCCGTGGGAATTTGGTATTTTCCCGCGGTAAAAAGTACCCTATATCCGTCCCCAAGGTTTATTCTATCTCCGTACCAAGTTTCATCAAAATCGGTTCAGTGGTTTTGGCGTGAAAGCGTAACAGATAGACAGAGTTACTTTAGCATTTATAATTTAAATAATAAATTAGTAGGGATTAGTAGGGATAGGGATTGAGGGCTGACTACAATAGATCCACCTTGGGTCGCAGTGGTCTTTGAGTATCTATTGCCCTTTCCCTCTCCACTCAAATCATACTCAAGGCTGTTTCCTTAGGTTTGAGAAAATTTTATTAAAACGTTTAATTAAAAATCTTCTTTCATTTAAAAAACCATAATTTCCTTCGTAGAGCTATAGAAAATGAGAAATAATTGCATGGTATTATTCACCATTCTTTAAAAAGTTATACAAACAGATGCGATTTAAAACAAATGCTGTTGTTTTAAAATTGTTGTTTAAGCTATTATGGTTTGTCCCTGAAATTTTTAATTTTGTTGTTAAGCCAATTAGATTTTTTTCTACAAAGATGACATAATGTTGGTTAAAGCACTTAGCCATACTCTGAAAGACCATCAAAGTAACACTTAAACCATTTTGCTTGCAACCGTCAGCAGAATAAAGTGGCGGTTAAATCATTTTGCCTTCCTCTATTAAGTGACTGTTTTGTGTGAAGCGACATTTATTTTTAAAACTTTTATCATTACAAAGTGCAGAATATAACCAGAATTTGAGGCTTTTAATACGAAACTAGTTTGTAACACTTTCATGTTAAAACAACAAACAGTTTTTTTTTTAAGGATTTTTTTCCGAAATTTAAAACTTTGAAACGCTCTCCTGTAAAGTTCTAAAAATGTCGCTTAAACCAAATAGGCTTTCACCCGTCATGATAATTGTACCACTTTAACACTTCCCCTTACGATTATCAATGTATGCTCTACAACTACAAGGTAAGTTAATATTTTTACAGACTCTACCATAAATTGCAAACATACAAAATAACATTTTAAACTCATTGGTCATTATTATAAAATTACAGTCTCTACATACTCAGGAACTAAAACTTATAATTTATTTTAAATTCATTTGACTTACAAACTGTCTATGTTTATCAGCACTTAAAGATTTTGTTAAAACATCTGCCACCATTTCTCCAGTTGGTAAATACTTTACATTCAAGAAACCTTTCTGAACTAGATCTTTGACAAAGTGATAGCGCAAGTCAATGTGCTTAGTGCGTTTATGACAAAACTCTTTTGACTCTAATATTTTATGAGCACTTTGATTATCATTAAACACAGTAGCAATAATGTCTCTATCTAAAATTTCTGCTAAGAAGCTTTTGATGAAACATAGATCTTTACAAATATCTCCAATGGAGAGGTACTCGGCTTCGGTGCTGGATAACGCTACGCATCGTTGCTTGCGCGACTCCCAATTTATTAAATTATTACCAAGTTTAACCACAAATCCCGTATACGATTTACGATCGACAATATCGTTAGCCCAGTCCGCATCCGTGTACCCAGTTAAATCTAAATTACCAACTCTATAAAAATATAGACCATAATTTAGCGTTCCTGACAGATACCTAAGGACGCGTTTAGCTGCTTGCCAATGTGTCTTATCAAAAGCATGGCTAAACTGGCTTAATTGGCTGCAAGCAAACGCTATATCAGGTCTGGTGCAGACAGACAGATACATAAGGCATCCTAAAAGCTCTCTATATCTGTATGTGTCATCATCCAGACAAACAGATTCTGCTTTCTGTAGCTTACAGTTATTTGCCATAGGTGTAGAGACAGGTTTACACTCCTTCATACCAAATCGTATTAACAATTTACTTATATAATCAGATTGGTCCAGTTTTATTAAATGGTTAGACCTATCTCTACTAACATTCATTCCTAAGCAACTTGACAAAGTTCCCAAGTACCTACTTAATATTAAAATTGTTCTCAAGCAGTGACAGCAGTTCTGTATTATTATTATTACTGCTAAATATGTAAAAATCGTCGACGTAGAGCGCGAGGATATTTAAATCTCTACCCGATCCCTTATAATACACACATGGCTCACAACGACTTTGTTTATAACCATGTTTACAAAGCAATTCATTAACTTTTAAGTTCCAAATTCTGCTAGCCTGCTTGAGACCATATATTCCTTTACGTAAATGGCATACTTTATTATCGTTATTATTATTAAAACCTGGAGGTTGCTCCATATATATTTTCTCATGCAACTCTCCATGTAAAAATGCAGTCTCTACATCTACATGTTCAATATTTAAATCTAATTCAGCTGCCAACGAGAATAATATTCGCAATGTAGAGTGCCTAACCACGGGCGAAAAAGTGTCAGTGTAATCGACCCCACGAATTTGTGTGAAACCTCTAGCGACCAGACGCGCTTTATACTTGTCGAACCTACCAGAAGCATCGAACTTACGTTTAAAGATCCATTTACACTTGACGATGTTCTCCCCTTTAGGTCTGTCTACTAATTCCCATACTTTATTCGCGATAAGTGAATCATATTCACTTTGCATGGCTGCTTCCCAGTGCTGACTATCTGAACATGACACTGCATCATTATATGTTAGTGGATTGTCAAAATCATGCACCGCATCACCCTCCCGTGTTAATAATGAGAAGTCTATATCGTAATCATTATACCTGGCTGGCAACTTGTTACGAGTACTACGCACTGGACGATTGTGAGAAGAGACCGGCGGCGGCGGCGGGACCGGAGCAGATACTTCCCCTCGACACTCCACCTCTGACGACGACGGTGACGTCACACACTCATGGTGCACGTCGGCGATCGGGGACGAGGCGACATCCTCCTCATTCTCACTTCCTGTGATGTAGTCCTCCTCACCTGAAAACACAAGGGAACTATTAGTGTTTTGCATGACAGATCCACATTTTTTATTTTTATCTAAAGTGTGGCTAGAGATCGGCTCACTCACTAAAGGGCTAGAGCTCGGCTCACTACTTTGACTAGAAATTACTTCAGATTGACTAGAATTATTATTATTAGAATTATTTTCATTATTAAATAATTCATAAAATATAAAATTATTATTAAAATTATTGTTATTAAATTGCTCAGTCTTTTTATAAAATTGATTTTCTATAAAAACAACATTTCTGCATATCACAACATTTTTGGGGTTTAAAGGGTCTGCAAGCCTGAAACCTTTAACTGTATCACTATAACCTACAAAAATGTACTTTTTGCTCTTAGCATCCAACTTAGACCTCTTTTCTTTAGGTAACAAAGAATAGGCTATGCACCCAAAGGTATGTAAGTGACTAAGGTCTGGTATAGACCCGGTCCACAGTTCCTCAGGTGTGTGACCTGACAATGCAGATGTAGGTGATCTATTTTTAAGATAGATGGCAGTCATAATTGCCTCACCCCAAAACTGCTTATCTAAGCCAGAATCTCTCAGCATACACCTAGCCTTGTCCATAAGAGTCCTGTTAAGACGTTCAGCAACACCGTTTTGCTGTGGCGAGTAAGCAACAGTAGTCTGATGCAAAATCCCATTTTTATTTAAATAGTTAGTGAACTCACGGCTGCAATATTCCCCCCCATTATCTGAGCGTAAGGCTTTAATTGGTAACCCCAGCTGTTTCTCAACAAAAGTCTTATAAGAAATAAAACTGGTAAGTACCTCATTTTTCCTTTTAAGTAGGTATCCATGGGTCTTCCTTGTGTGGTCATCTGTATACGTCACAAGGTATCTGGCTCCACCCCAGCTTTCAACAGGCAGCGGTCCACATACATCTGTATGGACGAGCTGCAATGGCTGCTCAGCACGATGAGAAGCGGAAGAAGGAAACGGCTTAGAAGCCATTTTTCCCTCCAGGCACGGCACACAACTTTTCAAGCATCCAACATCCTTAGGTTCCTGAAAAGAAATACCGCATGCCAATCCATTCTTAAGTGCTAACATGCCAGACATGCTTAAGTGGCCTAACCTCCTGTGCCAAACTTCAATTGGCACCTCGGCTACGTTTGCACTCTGTACTTCTTGCATAGGCAAGACGACTGAAGAATGCACCACTGGACAAGACTTACCTAAACTGGGTAGCCTATATAACCCATTTATACATGGAGCCCTACATAATGGTTCGCCTTTAATTTCACACTTTGTCGCATTGTCGAAAATGTGACACCCCTCTTTATCAAATAAAATAGAGTAACCTCCAGAAACAAGACAACTTACAGATAATAGGCTGGCAGTGAGATCAGGAACAAACAGTACATTTTCAAGTTCTAAATTATTATCCATGTTCACATTTCCTTGTCCTTGTGAACATATACTTGAATTGTTAGCAATCCTTATTTCATTCTTCTTATTGTTTATTTTAAGAAACTGAGACGAATCATTACACATGTGTTGGCTGCATCCGCTGTCCACATACCAAGAATCACTGCTTGCAAAGAATGCACTAGCAGCAAACATCCCTTGTGAGGCTGCTTCTTTTTCTTCTTTCTTTTGTCTTTTGAGTTTAAAACAACGATTCTTTAAATGACCTGCTTTGCCACAATAAGTGCACTTTTTAGTCTTGAACGATTTTGAAAGGAAAGCTGACTGATCCTGTTGTGTATTCTTTCTGGATTCCTCTTGCAGTAGACGTGCACGTACCACCTCGCTTGATAGCGCACTAGTCATACAAACAGTCTCCAAATTAGATACTAATGCTTCATATTCTTTGCCGAGCCCAGACAATAATAATTCTGCTAACTCCTCGTCATCTATTTTCTTATTTATATCTGCAAGTTGTTGTACCAAACTCATAGTGTGCTCAATATACTGTGTCATTGACGCAAAAGCACTCAGCTCAATGCGGTGAAGTTTCCGCAGCAGCATCACTTTTCTTGCCAAACCAGCATCTTCAAACACTTTCTTTAAACTGGTCCACGCTTCATTGCTCGTCTTGGAATTTTGCACGTACTGATGACATGTGGACGAGACTGATAAACATATACGAGCGAGAGCGCGCGCATTCCTGTCGGGATCCAAGTCATCACCGGTGACACATTTCCACAAGCCTTCAAGGATCAATACATTCTTGATATTGAATTTCCATGATGAATAGTTTTCGTGGCCAATGAGTTTTTCCATGTGATATCCACTGAAGCTTGCATTGCCATTAGGCGGCGTTGGCGAATTCCCGCCACCACGTTCCGACATCCTTGCGTTTCTTGGGCCAGAACCTGTTTTGGGGCAGAGTGCTGGAACGATGTCGTCGTGGTGCAGAACAAAAATAAAACCAGCAAGCTTCGCGTTGTTGTATATTTATTCATTCGTAATAATGAATATCACCAAATACAGTCTGATTTTAATAGAAAATATTGATATTAAAATAATACACGTTTCAGAGGTTACAGGGGTGAGCATAGAGAACGTAAAAACCAAACGTCAAGCCAATAGTTTATGTTTTTTAAATAAAGGTGTGTTCACATTACATGATAATTGTACCACTTTAACACAATTAAGTACAATATAATTCAACCCAGTTAAATTTTTATTCATTTTTAGCCAATTAAAAATGTTGTCCTTTAAACGTAACCTTTTTACAGTATCCATTCTGATTTTCACTAGGAGAGAGAGAGAGTCACCAGAAGTTTAGTAAAATTAAACAAATGAATGTTATGTACAGATTGTTTTTAGTCAAACAAGCGTGGTCATAATCTCTTGACTTACAATATTTCTTATATCCTTCTCTGCTCCGCTCAGTATCGTTCCAAGAACGCGGAGAATGTGTTTTGGAATAGTTCAAGTATGCTTCAGATGTATTAGTACAGTTTGGGAATTTCCAAGGTAAGAAGTAAATATCTTTGCATTGTTTTTTTGAGGTAATTATAAAATTACACCACTTGAAGTACTCTTTTTGGTTTTGTATATAATAAAAACAAAGATCTCCACTGTAACGTCGAAATTGGCAATTTTTTAAATGTTCCTCACGAATTTTCCAAGGAATACATCCAGTACTACTGATCATGAGCATAATTATTATGAACAACGTAGGCATCTTCATCTAGTTTGCTTTTAGCGTAGTCAGGCTGGAAAATGGAAGGTTTTTTAGATTAAGAATTTATTGAGACTGACAAAAGACTGTAGAAAAAACAGATGTCAATAATAAGATAATTTAAAAAATATAAATAACCGCCTTCAAGGTCCTAACTTAGACTAAAAAGTTAAAAATAAAATATAAATCTAGTTGAAAGCGTAGGAATTTAATATGGCTATTAAGTAATTGTCGGCGATCGACCGGATGCGTCAATGTAAATATTTAGGCTTAGGTTTTATTTTCTATTTTCTATTTTGTTCTTAAAATTACGTAGGCTTAGGTTTTACTCTCAATTTTCTATTTGTTCTTAAAAGTACGTAGGATTAGGTTTTGAATTTGCATTTTTTACTTTTTCTTAAATTACCTAGGATTAGTTTGCTTATTATCTCTAAATTGCTATAATTTTATATTCAATTCCTTTGTTCGTCTTTGAGTTCATAATTATTTTTGTACAAATTCAACCAAGTTACGATTTTTATTATTATTGTAAATAAAGTATATAGGAAGTTCTCAGACCACAGTTCCCTTACGCCCGCATGAGCGAGCCTAATTTTATTGGTAAAAAATCCAGCGCTCTCATTGAATTTGGTTGACCGTTTTTACTATGAGTCGCGATCTATTTTTCTGAAAATCGCATGTCTAAATAATTAAAGTAGCATGATTTTGACTATGTAATGTAATAGATGTAGGTAAAAAACAGATAATATCAAAGTTTCAGATAAGAGAATGTAATATTATAGGCGCTAGGCAGGAAATAAAGATTACCCATTTCCCTTCCTATTTCCAGTTCCCAAGTTCTATTTGCGCACGAAATAAGTAGTTATTTCAAATAAACTATAATATATTCGTCATTACCCATGTTTTTTACAATAATTTAGCTAGAAAAAACTATGTAAAGATAGGAAATAAAGTTTCGAGAAACAATAATGAGGCAGGAATTCACAAATATATTGTATTTTATTACTAGAATCGTTACAAATCTTATTAGATTATTATGTTTGACATAATTTTACTCGAATTCTATGTTAAATGTATTTTGTGGCAAATTCCAATAAATCGAAACCCTATTGCTCTCTCGCTCTTTTCCCCCCCGCGCGGCTTCCACCCCGCGAATAGTCCGAAATTAGATATAAGCCGGGCCAATCCCGGCGAGTTGTGTCATTCCAATTAGAAGCAAGCTAGAGAGCAAGAGGCTTCTTACAAGAAACCGGCGTTTCAATTACATACCCCCTACGGAGTAGTACCTAGTCGGAGAAAGGGTATGTCGGCGTCTCTATGAGACAGTGAAAGGGCCGACTGAAGGGTGGTACAGTAATTCGAGGTAATACGGTGGTACTTGGCAGCGGTACGACGGTGGTACAACGGCGGCGGCATAGCGACGAGACAACGGCGGCGACTTCAACGGGGCCTGTGGATTCCCTGGCCTGCGGCGTGTCGACGGAGCGACGGCTAGACCTTGCGAAGCAGACCTAAGTTCACTATGTTTCAAGATCCGCTAGGAAGATCCGATCGTTTGGTCTGCTGAATTATCGAAGGCGCAAGGGTAGAACGGTGCGGACTGGGCGGTGGATCTTTCATATGGTCCTTCCGCAGCCGGATTGCTGATCCAGAAGAGGACATCGACGAGGGCTAGCCAGTCGACACGCAAGAAGAACGAAGAGGCCGTCAAGGGTGCTGCTCGGCCGAAGAGAGAAGAGGCCGTCAAGGGTGCTGCACGGCCGAAGAGAGAAGAGGCCACAAGGTTGCTGCCAGGCCGAAGTGCAAGAGAGAAACGGCCCGTTCGGGACACCACGACGGTCAAGAACGGATCGGTCGAGCGCACGAGGAAGCCAGAGGGAAAGACCATAGTACCATCCGGTACGAGCTGACAAGGTCGGGAATCCTCCCGGTGCCAACGAGACCTTGACAGCGCACGCAGTCGAAAGCCAGCCGTGGCCTAGACAGCGGTGTGGTGCATTTCGGGCGTGCACACCTGTCCGTTAGGACAGAAACAGTCCGGCTGTTCCGTAGTGGGGCCGTATTGGCATTGCACACCACTATCGGTCCAGTTCCCCCCTGTTCGCCTTTGGGTGTCGTACACCGGTAGGACGGCATCCCGTAGGGAGTAGGTAGGGCGTAGGAGTAGGGACCGTTAGGGACGTGACTGACATACGGACAGTCGGCAAGAAAGAAGAAAGAAGACAACGCCCGAAGAGAAGATGGAGCCACGAGGAAGAAGGGATTCGGTTGCGATCGGGCAGGACGACGACGCCGGTGGACGGGGCACTGAGAGCCTGCGACGCGATAACACCGGTGGAGCGAACGACGCCGTCCAAGGCCAGCACCGAAACGAACACGTGGTCGGCGGGCACGGGATTGTCCGCCATCAGCGGCACGAGCAATGCAGAATCCGACGCAACGCTCACAGAAGACGAGCCGCACAACGTAACGCAGATAGAGAACGCTCCCAGAGAGTGTAGCCGATCGGGGACCGCGGACAGCTTGGCGAAGAAAGAAGCTATCCAGGCCAAGATGAAGTTGATAGAAATCAAGAAAAGGGAGCTGGAGATAGAAGCGGAGCTTGCGAAAGCACAATACGAGCTAGCTCTGCTGCCCTCAGAATCCGACGCGACCTATAGTATCAACCTGGAGGGGCGGGCCCGCGAACAGAGAATTACGGCCACACACGGGGGGAAGCGCTGGGCGCGCCAGCAAGCGGTGGAAGACGTACCGAATGCGCGCCGCAGCAGCGAAGTCAATGAACTTACAAGCGCATTGTCGAGCGCGCTGAAGTTCCTCAAGGAAGATTCGCAGAAAGCGAACGCGCAGTCGCCGCCGAAGTATTTACATGAGCTACCTGTATTCGACGGCGACATAGGAGAATGGATCGCTTTCAAAACCGTATACAAGGACACAAACCGACTATTTAGCGAGGCGCAAAACGTAGCGCGGCTACGGCGCGCGCTAAAAGGAACTGCGAAAGAGTCGGTAAAGGCACTGCTATACTCGGGTTCGCACACGGCGGACATCATGGAAACACTCGAGCGAAGGTTTGGCAGGCCCGAAATCCTAATAATGAATGAATTGGAAGCGATCAAAAAGATGCCGCGACTACAGGAAAATGGACGCAACATCGTAGCATTCGCAAATAGAGTAGCCAACTGCGTGGCCTCTATTAAAGCATTAAATAAGCCGCAATACTTGTATTCGCCGGAGCTGACTAACCGCATAGCGGATAAGTTGAACCTCATCTTAAAGTACAAATGGAACGCGTTCACGGTTCGATATCCGGACGAACCAGACCTTGAAAAGATGAGCGAATTCTTGAATTCCATGGCTGAACAATGCGGGGCGATGGCGGCTTACGAATCGCAAAGGGAGGAAAGAGAGAGCGCGTGGGAAAGAGAGAGCACTATGGAAAGAGAGAGCGCCACGACGGAAAGGGACGGCGCGCTATCCACGCGACTCGCATGTACGAAAGCGATTCTGAACTAAGCGAATCGAACGATAGCGATAGCAGTAGATATAAATTGCGGGTTCTGGACCACAAAAACCAGTATAAAGTAGACCCCTGTGTTGGTAGTAGAAGGTATGGATGGAGGTGTCTGGTTAAAGTGGTCGGTCGTAAAATTTTCCCACGATGGCAAGTTTGAAGGCCATATGTAGAGCTGTAGGTAGGTAGAAGAATGAAGGGAATGAGTCTTTAAGGTTGGCTGGTGACGAATAGTGTATGTGTGTGCGTCGGTGTGACGGTTGTGAGTAAGTAGGTGCGCGTAATCAAGGAGGATATGATGATAATGTTGGTGATCTGTGTAATGTATGGTGTATGTTAGATGCGGCGTGTCAGTATATGTTGGTTAAATGGAAATACTAGAGAGCTGCAGAGTGCGCGCGTGTGTGTGTGTTGTCGAGGACGATGTCGACGACGACGACGATGCCGTTGGCGTGGTGGTAAAGATGAGGTGGTGGTGTGCGTTGTCGAGGACGATGTCGACGACGACGACGATGTCGTTGGCGTGGTGGTAAAGATGAGGTGGTGGTGTGCGTTGTCGAGGACGATGTCGACGACGATGTCGACGACGATGACGATGCCGTTGGCGTGGTAGGTTGGCTGGCTGGCTGGCTGGCTGGCTGGCTGGTAAGCGATAGTTTATTTTATGCTAAATACATACATACATTTATATAATTATAATATGCCGCCGCCGCCTACTGAACAAAATTATCAACGCTTGCGGTGAGTTCGCTAGATAATATTTTTATATGCCTGGTTGTTGTTGCTATGTACCTATATATAATAAAAGGAACAACAGATATTATATTTTTTCTCTTTTTTTACTGTATATCTGTTACTCGGTTGATACTAACGTGTCTCACCTAATTCATAAAAATGTTTGTTTGTGAATATTGTGATAAAAAATTTACTCGAAAAAGCAGCGTGCGTCGTCACGTGCTGGATTCCTGTAAGAAGTATCATGAAATAGTTAGAGAAGATCGTGAAAAATATGATTTTTTGATATTAAAAAAACCCCATAACATTGTGATTGTTGATGTGCAAGGGTTCAAACTCGGTGAAAAGTTTATTGCGAAAGAAAATAAAATAGAGCATCTGGAAAGCGACAGTGAGGTATGCACATTAGCGCTTCCTGCACGCGAGAGGTTAGTATTTCACCTAATGTATTTTATAATAATAATTTTGTGAATAGTAGGTAGGTAGTAATAGTGGTTTGCATTGCGTAATATTTTTTATTCCCTGAGATCATTTTGCTATCAATAAGCCACATCCGCTGACATAAAACCATTATAACGACTAATATTTTTAATTGTATTTTCATTTGCGTGAGAACTTTTGTTATCAGTAAACGGGTATAAAAACCGCTATACTCTAAAAGAGGGCTACAGTTCAACGTTATATTCACAGTGTTCGTTAGTGTCATAAAAGTAGTAAGTTTATTTTTAATTAAAAAATTAAAAAAATGAGTGACAGTAAACTGAACACAATAATATAAAAAGCTTTCTATGGCTAAAAATGGCGGATATCGTGCAGGATCAACCTTATTTGATCAAAAGAGCCATCAAAATGACATCGAAATATTGTCCTAATTCAATGCAAGTCGTATTAGAAACCGATGCAGGATATTAACGCTGCCAATGACCATGATGACGAGTTGTTTAAAGAATTGAATGATGGTAGAACTTGCTTCATTAAAAAAGAAGCAATAAGAAAAACCTGGAATGTGACCTTTGAAAAAGTGGAAAATTGTAATGGAGTAGTATTGTAAATGTGAGTACTTACCTACATATTTAATTTGTTTTTTTCTTTTCAGATCGGATACCGGACTTTAAATTTATAAAATCAGTTTTACTTAATTATTCCAATAAATAATAAAATAAAAATCATGTAAAACATTAGATTAATTTATGTTTTCATTTCTATATCTCAGTATACATTTAATTATTTAAAAAAAGTTAAATTATGTAAGTGTTTTATGTAAGTATATATTTTTTTATTATAGATCCATCATGTGTGAGGAAAATTTTGATGAAATCGATGATGATGAGCAAAGAATTCTAGAAGAAGTAAGCACATACAACATTACATGTAAGGACAATTTGGCTATTGCATTTAAGAAGTAATGTACTCCTAACACAATGGCGTCAGCGTATTCCTCTGCGCACGCTTGCCAATGAAGTAGCACGGTTTCTACAAAGCCTTTAGGTACTTCCGAACGAATTGTCATCAGTATTATTTAATCTATCGCATGTGGGATGATATCCACAGTGAGATGGAGGAGGCTGTTGGAGATGAGAATGTCAACTACAGTGAGTGGTATGCGAAATTAGATAATATCATTAGCGCTAGTTGTTTCGCTCACATTGAATTTTGTGAATCAGCATATATAAAATTGTTAAATGTCATGTTTTGTGTATTAGGTGACTATATTTTGTTTGAGGATATGCTCAGTTCAATTATGATTAGCGACCTTCATACACCTATCTAATAACTAACAATCTGTTTGTACGCGCGCACATTTCTTCTAGCAACTTTCTTTACACAATGTTAAGATATAATTATTATTCCTACTATGTAGGGTCGGTAGTTCTACAATGAGCCAGGCAGGCACAGTGAACCATCGATATTTCTCTGAAACATGACATGACCCGATCGTGCTTATACCGGTGAACAAATCGCAACTTCATCCCCCTCCTCCACCCCAATCGTCGCGGCGATCCTCTTTTTAACGGTTAAATGCGGACCATTTTTGTGAAAATCTACTTCAAAAGTAAACATTTTTGACAGCTTTCTTCGATTTTTAATAGCTTGGAGAAAGACAATTTAGTTACTTCAGTATTTTTATGTTATCACACACATATTTACCTTGTAAATTGCGTAAACGATGTATTTCGGAGATAAATTTAAAAACAATTAAAATTGAATTTATCTAAAAATACCTAGGTGTCTCAGATTGAACCATCCTAAGGAGGTCTACAATGAACCTGGTTCAATCGTACGCACAACTAGCTCATGTTACTTTTTCAACTTTTATTTACTTTTGGACGATTAACTTTTGAGTCGTAATTTATTTTTATGTAATTTACCAAGTAAGTATGTCAATAAAATATAAATTATATAAGTCTAAAATAAAAAATATACTCTAATGATAAAATTTTAATCCACAGGCACATGATGATTATATTATTCAGTTTCATTTAATATACGAATATATTTTAATATTGATAAATATCATTCAGATATTATTTCTTTTTTGGTACATTTTTTTATGTGTTCAAAATAGGATGGTTCACTGTGGAAAATACCCCGGTTCATTGCATAATGCTAAGAGTACACAATGAACCAAATGTCGTTTTCTTTTTAACGTGATAATTTCACCTGAAAATGATATTTTTTACTAAAAGCATAAATGCACTTAGAAACTTGAATAAATTTCCTAACTTTTAGTAAAGAACTGAAAGAAAAAGGTACATAAATAAAAAAGATACAGGGTCTCAAAATTTACCCGGTTCATTGTACCACAACGTACCCTACATAGTTTTAAGTTTTTTTATACTAATTTGAAACTTGTAATAACCATAATATTATAATTTTAGAATTAATTTTAAAAACAAATGTAATCATAGTTTTAGATCTTCTTCTTCTTCTTCTTAGTGATAAACAGAAAATTGTAATCAACATTATTTTATAATCATGGTTTTAGGTTTTAGGTCTTTTATTAATAAATAAAAAAAATTGTAATCAGTATAAATTTAAAACCAATGTTTTATTTACAACATCCTTTATTAAATAAAATATAATGATACACATGCAGTAAACTATATAGGTACACACAATACTAAGTATACTTTAATGTTATACAATATTATTTTTATCAATCCAACTTTTTTCATTCAAACCAAGCCACTTAACATAGACTTTATTTCCTTTTCGCTTTAATACTTTCTCCACTAGATACACATCAGGATATTTCACTTTTTGAAGCTCCTCTTTGTAGAAAGATCCCAAAACTGGTTCTTGTTTCCCATCTTGAAGTAGATATGTAACGGGATTAGTATTTTGTATTTTCCTTATTTGAAATATTTCAGTACTCCAATTGCCTGTATAACCTTTAGCAAAGATAGATTTATATTTGCTTATTCGCACACGATCTCCGACCTTGAACTTGCCATATCCTCTAACCTTGATATGATTATATGCCCCAGTTAACAGCTGACGAGCGTTATCAGACGTTACAGAGCTAGGCGCCACACCGATAGTACGATGTATTTTATTATTATATTTTTGTAGCAACTCAGAGAGATAATGTTTCCATTTATAATTTTTACTCAAACTAAAATGTTGCCAAAGCCAGTGTTTTAGAGTTCTAATAATTAATCTCTCCGCTATAGAAGCTTTCATTATACTAAATGTAGAGTAGTGGTTAATATTATACTTTTTCATTAGACTTGCAAATGTGGAATTGAAAAACTCTGTACCATCATCAGATTGAATGTTTTTCGGTTGTCTATAATTATTATTATCATCGCTCAGTTTAAGAATTCTCATCACTGCCTGTGCAACTTCATTAGCTTTCTTAGTCTTCAAGGGTTGCGCCCAGGCATATTTGGAAAAGGTATCTATATGTCACCGTAAGATTATAAATACCGTTAGATTACAATCTATCTCGCGAGATTGTAAACTATCGAAAAATTGTGAACCAAACATACTGATTATAATTTAACAGATCATTTCTCGATAGATTGTAATCTATCGAAATTAAACCATCAAATTGTGAAACGGCATAGGATGGAACACATCTCGCGCACTGATTGGTTGATCGTCATGTGCTCTGCGCCGCCATATTTGTTTGTTTTTTCGTTTATTATCTAATGTAAACAATCTGTGTTTAAGTGAATTTCAATTAATTTCGTGTTGAAAACAACTCACTGCTTTATAATAAGTTCTATTAAATTATTGTGGAAGTAAATGAATCCATGATTAATCGAAGAATAGTAGTTTGAACGATAAATGAGTTAGTGTTAGTCTCCAAAAATAAACCATAATATGATGTCAAAATTACTGATTATCTACTAAATAATAGATAAATACTTGATGTCACAATTCTTGAAGTGCATTAATTTTATTCAACTGACGCCTGTGTTTTATTCCCAACTGTATGGACATAGAACGTCATGCTGTAAGACCGACCAATCAGGAACAACCTTTGGACAGTTGACAATTTAACGCGCGACAGATTGTAATTTAACCGTTTCACTTCGATAGATTACAATCTACCGAAAATTAATGCGTTCAATTGTAATCAGTACATTTAGTTCACAATCTTTCGACAGTTAACAATCACGCGAGTTAAATTGTAATCTAACGGTATTTACAATTTTACGGTGACATATACAAATCAAAATGTATTTGTATCCACCATTTTCTCGAGCATACTTTTGCATATCAATCAGATCTATCTGCCACGTGTCATCCATCCCCTTCTGTATGAAACGTCTTCGGGCAAAGTTCTTCCTAGCATACTTATGTATTTCTTTTACAACTTGAGCTTTACTCATATTATCGGTTTCACAAAAGTTAGGTAGGTAGGAAGGAATCTAATGTTCAGGTTTATCAATTTTTACGGGAGTGACTACCGGTTTCTGTTTTGGTAGGCTAGTAACACTGCTGTTGCTGCTGCTGCTGCTGCTGCTGCTGCTGCTATGTTTTGATAGTTCGTCTACTCGTTTAATGAGTAAATCCAACTTTGTTCGTAAGTTCCCTATTTCGTGTTTATTTAATTTTGACTTCGCCTGCAGATAATGTCCGAACTTGTTAACGGGCATTTTGATAATGTTAATTTTATATAAAATCAGTTTAATATAAAACACCAGCCTCGATTAGTTCCTCGATAATGGAATTTATCTCATTATCATGTCCACTATTTCCAGCATTCTGTGATGCAATAAGTAAACGCAATCTATCCACCATCTCATTCACATCATCCCAGTAGACATAATCTGTTTTAGGATGGAATCGTTTTAGAGCCAATGGTAAGCCTTTTCCACGCTTTGTTGTTGTTGTTGTTGTTGCTGCTGCTGCTGCTGTCGTTAGTGGTTCTTTAATAAATTTTATAAATTTATCACCTCTATGTCCCATAACTTGTCCGTCACTCTTGAAACCGCGACGATGAGCATGAGTGAGATGTAAAATCGTTTTATAGTTATTTTTATCTTGTATAGATATATGTGTTTCGATAGGTTGCCTTTGAAACAACAACTCCATCAAACCCGGTGTTGTATCAAATTTTTTACCCGCAATTATCATGATTATAGTTATCCTTAAATGTAACTTTTTCTTTACCAAGATAAAATTCATTTGCTTTATAGAATATAATACCATAGTTTGGTTTTCGAGGGACTTATCAGCATTTCGCCTTTTCAAATGTTCATCTAACAACGAAGGTAAACTTTTATCGGATGAATTTACATCACCACCATCATCACCACCATCACCACCACCACCACCGTCATCACCAACATCATCATCATCAACAACAACATCATCCTCATCATCATCATCATCATCATCATCATCATCATCGTCGTCGTCAGTATCTGAAGAAAAACTCTGAAAAGATTCATCACCTTCACCCATGCTAGGCTGTTTGTTTTCTTTCTCAGTCTTTATCTCATCTTCTGATTTTGGTTTTGTGATTGTTTCAGTTTTAATAGATTTTTCATTAAGTAGATTATTAAGCGGTTTCGTAATAGGCTCAAAAGTTTTTTCCATAGCGTCTGAAAAACTTGATTTTTCATCTTTCAACGCTTTCAGTTTAGCTCGAACTGCTTTGACAGAAGTTAACAATTTTCTTTTAGTTTGCTTATCACCAAACATCCGTTCGGGTGAAGACATTGTAAACGTATGAGCAATCTTAATGTTTTTTTTCGCTTTTAATAGTGGTTAAATTATTGTAAAATAATAAAATTATCAAAGTTTTTACGATAGCGCCCCTTGTTGATATCGCAATCTTTGTTTATTAAAACAAAGGAATATCGCTCCTCCCAACAGCAACGACAAATAAATATCTTGAAATTTTCCCATGACATGTCAGTGTTGACATGATCGTCGTAAGCATGACGTAGATTTAATTCATCTTGTTTAAAGAGTAAAATGAGATTTGCATTATCGCGTACCAATTGTTTAGGTATCTTGCTATAGGTTTGACAGAGATAAAAACACTCCATGTTCCGATGACGCCCCATTGCAAAATATTGACGTATAGCTTCTTGACTTTCGAGGGCTTTATCGTCAAATATGATAACGCTATTCATTTCCGCATCTTCAGGCGGTACGACTTCACTCTTATCTGAACATTTGTAAAAATTTAACCCATCTACTTGTTTAAAAACCTCATCTAAAAAAGTATACTTTGGTTGTAGTAATGATTTTGAATAGAGGTAAACTGTTTTATATTTAATACCTGTAGGATTGAGAAGAAGAGTGAGTAAAACATTAGTTTTACCACAACTGGAGGGACCGCATATTAAACATCTAATACTGTTTGGAAGTAGAACACCATGTCTTTTTCCTTTCTCACAACCCCCCTCCTTTATATTCCAATCTTCAACTTTTAAACACGACGCTTGCTTTTTAAATTTCATTTTATACTGTGAGTTGAACGAGAGCGCGGTCTCTTATATACCTAATTATTAAAAAAATGGAGTTTTTGCTTCTGGGTCCAGATTATAGAGATCTACAGATACCGACGAAAGAAGAGTTGAAAAATATTTCTAAGGGACTTCTTTTGAAGACTTGTGTTAAAATGTTGCCTGAATTGGAACATATTCTTCCGGACCACTTAAAAAACGATCCAGAAGTAAACCAACACTTTATTTGTCATACACATCATCATTTATTAAACAGCAATCCTGAATATACGCAAATCGATATACCTTGGTATATCAGAAAGCGCTGCCCACACTGTTTAGAAGAAAAAGAAAAAACAACATCAGCAGCGGCGGCAGCAGCAGCAGCAGCAGCAGCAACAGATCTTGAGTCAAGGAACAACAACAACAACCAACCTGAAACTGAGATAGATACATCGTATATAAACGAAGACAATCCTCCACAATCACCATTACAGGAAACCATCTCACGTGGTGATTGCGACATGTCATGTTATTGTTCTCTCAAGACAATCTCAAAGTGGTAATTGTACATAATATATATAAATATGCTGATCCATAGCACTAATACATCAGTCAATCGGAAACGGGTGAGAGGAGCGGGCTTTGTTAATAGTCTGATAAACAAATTACCGTTTGAATTACATTTACCCGGCTACAATTATTGCGGACCTGGTACAAAACTACGTAAACGATTATTACGCGGTGATAAAGGCGTTAACGAACTGGACGAGGCGTGTAAACGTCACGGTATCGCTTATGCTAACAACCCATCATCGTTGGAGTAGCGACACAAAGCTGATTTAGAATTAGCCGAAGCGGCTGAAAAACGATTTCGAGATTCGAGCGCTAGTTTTGGAGAGAAATTAGCTAGTTTGGCTGTGAATAAAATCATGAAACAAAAGGTGAAACGTGGAATGGGCGTTTCTTTCGCTCGAGTGGTGAAAGAGAGTCGGCGAGCGATAAAAAAACATCTTGGCAGGAAGACCAACGGCAACAGACCGGTTAATAAGACTCAGTTATTGAGAACAGCTCTGAAAGCGGCTAAAAAAACCGCTAAGAAGGGACCCGTTGTAAAAACCCCTAGGTTGATCCCTTTACCGAAAACGGGCGGTTTCCTGCCGTTGATACCGCTTCTGAGCGCTTTAGCAGCTACGGGTACTTTAGCCGGTGGGGTTACAACTGCGGCTAAGAACATTTACGATATGGTTACTAGGAAAAAGCAGGGTCAGAGTGCAACGATTGGCAAGGGGTTATATCTACGACCCTACAAGCAGGGTATGGGGTTATATCTCAGCCCGTACACACCAAAAAACTGATAATGAGCTCTCTTCATAACCGCCGGTTAAAAAACATTCTACCTAGAAGTGGTAAAGCTCTCACAGATATCGACATAAAGAAGTGGGTGCAAACACATAGTATTCCACATTTTAGAGGTATTTTTATGAGAGACTCTTTACCATCATCATCGTGTGGAGCACCATGGTTGAACGAAACCGGTATCATCAACCTGGACGAGATGAAGGGAGCGGGTACGCATTGGGTGGCCTATGCTAAAATCGGAAGCCGTTGTATATACTTTGATAGTTTTGGTGATTTAAGACCACCTAAGGAGTAGGGTATCGAGAACCGGAACTGTACAAGGGAACCGGGATTTTCGGTACCGGTCCATGCTGGAACCGGGATTTCCCGCGATTTTCGGTAATTTCGGTATCGGCGTTTTTTTTGACAATACATATTTTATTTTATTTTCTCTGTCATAAGAGGACTATCAGAATAAAATTAACTTACCTATACCTACAAAAAATCACAAATAAAACAGTTCCTACTTTTAATAAGTCATAAAAATAAAATCATCGAATAAGACCAAAAAAACAATCCTGATCCCAAGATGAGTGGGAATCCACTTCCAAGGAATTTATTTCACCTTTTTTTCTTGAAGTGTCGAATCAGCGAGATTAGATTAGCAAGGACCAGTACCCCCCACAGATATCGTATTAAATCCTTGCGCCTGCAGGTATTAGGGTAGGGTAAACATCTCGCGCAGCAACACCAGCTAGGGGGTACAGCTGTTCTGAGTAGGTTTTTCGGCTCGGCCAGTGTCATCTAGAGTATCCACCACCTTTGCGTGTACTAATCGGCTACTAATGGGGTAGGCATATTCACTTGCCAAAAGGAAGACAGCCAGTTCAGATTTTTACAAGACTTGTGATGACTGATGAGCCACTCCATTTGCTGGCGGCGCAGTTGATACCTAGTACGTGTTGACTGCATTTACAGTACTTCTTAATCATATAAAAGTAAGAGGTATATTCAACAAAATGCCAAATTAGGCACCGAGTAGAGCAATAGCTACATTACCCTTCTGACTCAATCGAAGGAAGACTTGGAGCTTTTACTGACACTTCTGGAGACAACAAGCCACTCCTTCGGTCTTACGATTAACAGAGACAAGACCAAGATGATGATAGTGGATCGAACTGAACTGAATCATCCTAACATCACTATGATTGGCAACTGTGAAGTTGTTCAATCGTATTATACCTTGGTTCCACCATCACGAACAATGGTGGTTGTGACTTGTGAGGATGAGATTCGAAGGAGATGTGCTATCACACGATCTGCTGTTGACAGGCTGAAGAGGATCTTGTGCAACCGTAACATCACTAAAGCCACGAAAGTCCGCCTCATGAGAAGCCTAGTTTTCCCAATTTTTCTTTATGGCGCAGAAACGTGGACGGTTCGCCTCAAAGACCGACGGAAAATCGATGCACTCGAGATGTGGTGCTGGCGGCGACTGCTTAGGATCCCTGGGACAGCACTTAGGACTAACGTCTCGATTCTGGAGGAGCTAAAAATAAAACAAAGGTTATCGTCGACTGTGCAAACACGAATCCTCAAATATTTCGGTCACGTTGTTCGCAACGAACTTTCTATGGAGCGACTCGTTGTCCAGGGACAGGTGGAGGGGAAGCAATCGCGCGGGCGCTCACCTACGCGTTGGACCGACCTCATTAGAGCTGCAACACAAACCTCCATAGTCCAGAGTTCGCGAGACGCCGTAAACCGTGAGAAGTGGAGACGCATCGCGGGAGCTTCACTCGCCAACGAAAATGCAGCATCGTCAACCACGACCACTCTGTCAAGAGTGAACGACTAAGGAGGAGAGCAATAGGCAATGAACTGGCCTCGCCACTGGATAATCAAAGTTTTAATTTGATTCCGAAGGCGTACAAAGATTGGATTTTTGAAGGGTTCAGTTTCAAAAGCTCGTCATAACAACTACAACAGTGTCTGCCGTCTTAATCTGCACATGCGTGCTAAAAAAAGAAAGACTGATATGGTACCTATATCCAGGGAACGTGCATCTAACAAGCTGGTTTCGTTAAAGAGAGAGGCACCTGTGACTGTGAACAGAACCTTGATGTGCACCAGATGAAAGTGCATCAGCCTAGCGCAGGAGTTCAGCATTTCTGCGTCATTTCCCCTGCTATCTTAACATCTTAACAGCTTTCGAGCAAGAACTTGTCAGACGGAATCACTATTGGAGGCCGCTGAATTTCAAATTTGCGATTCGTAGGTGACACGCAAGCATCCAGATTAGTAAATGTTTCAAAATACGAAAGTACATTTTATTATAGTTTGAGTACCGAAGGAACCGAAAATCCCGGTTCTTGATTTTCAAATCCCGGTTCTTTTCTACAACTAAAGAACCGGGAAATCCCGGTATTTTCGGTTCCGGGATTTCCCGGTTCTATACCCTACTAAGGAGTTTGTGTCGTATATGCGGAGAAGCAGGCCTGTCACGAATATTGAGTACAATTATACTAAATTTCAAAGAAGCGATCAGATAAATTGCGGTCACTTGTGTTTAAAGTTTCTGTGGAATATGAAATCTTATTTTTCTAAGTATGCACCCACACATGATTTTATATAAATACAATAATATATAAGGTGGGTGGACCATGGAAGGCCACTCTAACGAGTAAACGCTTTTTATTCGTTTATTAACTGGATAAATGAAAAAAACAAATTATCAAATAATAGTTTGTTTTATTGTGTACCATATAAATCACTTTTTTTTAACCTAGCTTTAATCAGTATTCATTAAACTTAAGTTTTGTTAAGCTCTTCCAAATGACCTTGCTAGGAACAAGGCTCCTTAGAAGGCCATTATAATAAATCAGTCGTTTAACACTAAAAGTTAATAAATAGCAATTAAATCTACAATAAAAAGAAGTGGTTTATATGTTACGTAATAAAACAAAGTATTACCTAAATATTTGTTAGTTTCATTTATCCAGTAAATAAACGAATAATAGGGTGAATTTCCCGGGACCAAAAATTGCGCGGCATTGATGAAATTGGTATTAAAAAATATAGTTATAATGTTCTAATATTTTTTTCTAGTTAGGTGAAATAGTAATCTATGTGGAGCACTGAATATTTTAATAATAGGATTAATAGATACTCCAAAAAAATTTATTAAACCTCGACATCTTTCATTACCGTGTTTGTCCACACCTCACCTTGATGTGTATTATACCTCATTGTTAAAAAACTATGGGTTGTTTACATTAAAACCTAAACTTTATTTGATACGTGAATAGTTAAAGTATTGCTACGTAATACATTTATGAAAATATTTGAACAATACAACGAATGGTTCATCAAAAGACATTTGTCCCAGAACTACTTTTCATTGCCGTGTCCTAATTATGTTCAAGGATATTGTTTTATCTAACACCTTGTGTCCTCCCATTGGTGTGCTAAACGTTGCGTATGAGTGCCACCTAAGTGCTCGACGTGGAAGGACGGCCACACGTGCTTGCGTTTTCGTGCTATAAATTTAAGTATTCAATTTTTTTGTTACTGGACATTTTTTTCTTTCATCGCCGTGCATAGGTATAACTTCTCTTTGAATAAGTTTACCTTCTTGATTAAGTATTCAATAGAACGTCATTTCTTTTATATTTATTTGTGAAGTATTTATTACTTTGAATAATTAATAGATTTTTTTTTATTTAAATTTTTTGCCCTGATTTTCATCTCCATGCTTTCATTTCCATGGTTTCCGTGGCCTAAATTTGCTATGGCAATGAAAAAACAAGACACGGAAATGAAAAAAATTTCATTGCCATGCCTTGCCGTGGCCGGATGTTTCATTGCCGTCGCCAAATATTTCATTTCCGTGTTTTACGTTTTCATCGCCATGTTATGATTAGGCAAAGAAAACATCTGTTGGAGCACAGTTCTTTCATTGCCGTGGACACTTGTTTCATTGCCGTGCACGCATGTTTCATCGCCGTGGCACGAAGTTTTCGATCTTATGTATCTCGTTAGTTTTTTAAGTTATCTGCTAGATATTAAGCAAGGATACATACATTTTCAAAAGCTTTAATAAACGCAGACTTTTTTTTTAATAAACCTTAAGGTAAAAAAAACCACGGGAATGAAGATTTTAGGAGACCTGTTGAAATTCACTTAATAACTGTTTATTTGTTAGAGTGGCCTTCCATGGTACACCCACCTTATTTTAACGTTGTCGATTCCCAATATCAATGAAGCGAGGGACCGTACTGCCAAAATAGTAGCGCGAGCGATTCGCAGCCGCGTCTGTGATTTCCAGTTCGATGGGTGTTTGTGTAAATAGAAGGAATTTGTCATCACATGGCAATAACTACGAAATTTTAATAATTGGCCTTCGAAGAGCATGGCCTTCCATGGTCCACCCACCTTAATAAAGATTCAACTCTATTGTTTTATTTTACTAGAATCCTCTTAACGAGTAAGTCGATTGATACAATGTCTCCACCCCCACCCACATCATTTTCGATAACGTTGAGCGGTGACTCATCTGAATTATCCGCAGAGTTTATGCCTCCCATAGAGTTGATAGATGGGGAATACGAGTGTGGCTTAATTTACTTGAAGACCTACAATTCCATACCCAATGTAGATAAGAATAATAATTTATTTCACTATGGTGATAAGGTAATACAAATACCTGAAGGCGCTTACGAATTGGATGATATCTTTAAATATCTTAATAACGCTATGTTGGAGTTGTCGGAAAACGATCCATTCAAATTAATTGATATGGAGGCTAACGTAAACACCGCCAAGTGTAAGATATTTTCTCCGAGTTTAGATATTTTCTTCAATAAACCTAACTCTATCGCACCGTTGGGGTTTTCACCTACTATTTTGAAAGCGGGGGAAGCGCACTGGTCGGATAAACAGATAAATATAGTCACAACGAATACTATAAGATTGGAATGCAGCATAATAGAGTCTTCATTCATCAACGGAAAGCCAGCGCATCGTTCGTTAACAGCTCATATATGTCCCCACCGAGGGGCTCGAGCCTACCCTGATAACAGGGTGAATAGGCCTTAGTCGACCACGCTGGCCCAGTGCGGGTTGGTCAACTTCACACACAACCTTTGAATTTCTTCGCAGGTGTGTGCAGGTTTCCTCACGATGTTTTCCTTCACCGTAAGAGCGTCGAATAAACGTACATATGAATTCGAAAATCGAAAACACATTGGTACGTGCCGAGGTTTGAACCATCGAACTTCGGAACGGAAGTCAACGGGCCTAGCCACTTGGCCACCGACGCTCTCGCCAGCGCATATATTACATGAATTCTTTCCATCTGTCCCGCCTGGATTTCAAATAATCGAGTGTCCTTCAAACGTTGTTTATCTACCCATAAAAGGTGATCACATTAACCGTGTTGACATACGTCTATTGAATGAGCACGGTAATCTTGTAAATTTTAGAGGAGAAAATATTTCTCTTAGACTTCACATAAAAAGAAGATCTGATTAATTATTGTCACACACACACACACATACAATGATTGTGTATAAAAGTCTACAAGAGAAAGAAAATGAGATCAGTATACATCGAGGTGTAACAAGAGCAGCAACAACAACAACACCTTTGATTACCACATCGATATCACCTAAAAATAAATTGACTCTAACAAATAAATTATTCCTGAAATCGTTAGGCTTAAAAGTTGCACCATCGCCGTCATCATCATGCCTTCAAAATCAATCCTAAATATCACAGAAAAGGTACATTTCGATAATAGTATTGAGAGTGTAGAATTTCACTCATTCAATCCCTATCACAACTCATTCAAAAATAATGATGAGATACGTATTTCTATCAACCGGCAAGATTTAATAGTGTTACCCAGCGAGAGCTATCTACTGGTGGAGGGAAAAGTGAATTCAGACACCATCTTTTCTAACAACGCACCCGCTTATCTGTTTCAAGAAATCCGCTATGAAATAAACGGAGTTGAGGTGGACAGATCTAGAAATTGCGGTATAACCTCCACCATGAAGGGTCTTATCTCTTACAGAGATGGGGCTGATAACGCTTTAGAGAACGCCGGATGGGACTTGGGATCTATTTCCGCAATCACCGATGGCGACTTTAGTTTTTCCATTCCACTCTCGCATATGTTGGGGTTCGCTGAAGATTATAAAAAAGTGGTAATGAATGCTAAACATGATTTGATTCTAAATCGAGCCTCCACTAATTTAAATGCAGCAACATGTTTGGCGGCTAAGACTATTTCCATTGACATCGATCGCGTAGTGTGGCGGGTGCCGATTGTAAAAGTGTGTGATGAAGAAAAACTTCATCTTATGTCTATCATGGAAAAAAACATTCCATTGCCTATTGCATTTCGCACGTGGGACTTGTATGAATACCCTACGCTACCCACATCACAAAAACATGTGTGGAGCATTAAAACTACAACACAGTTGGAAAAACCGCGTTATATCATAATCGGATTACAAAATGGTGGATACAAATACATTTTGATTTGTATAGATACCTTTTCCACATATGCCTGGGCGCAACCCTTGAAGACTAAGAAAGCTAATGAAGTTGCACAGGCAATGTTGAGAATTCTTAAACTGAGCGACGATAATAATAATTATAGACAACCGAAAAACATTCAATCTGATGATGGTACAGAGTTTTTCAATTCCACATTTGCAAGTCTAATGAAAAAGTATAATATTAACCACTACTCTACATTCAGTATAATGAAAGCTTCTATAGCGGAGAGACTAATTAGAACTCTAAAACACTGGCTATGGCAACATTTTAGTTTGAGTGGAAATTATAAATGGAAACATTATCTCTCTGAGCTGCTACAAAAATATAATAATAAAATACATCGTACTATCGGTGTGGCGCCTAGCTCTGTAACGTCTGATAACGCTCGTCAGCTGTTAACTGGGGCATATAATCATATCAAGGTTAGAGGATATGGCAAGTTCAAGGTCGGAGATCGTGTGCGAATAAGCAAATATAAATCTATCTTTGCTAAAGGTTATACAGGCAATTGGAATACTGAAATATTTCAAATAAGGAAAATACAAAATACTAATCCCGTTACATATCTACTTCAAGATGGGAAACAAGAACCAGTTTTGGGATCTTTCTACAAAGAGGAGCTTCAAAAAGTGAAATATCCTGATGTGTATCTAGTGGAGAAAGTATTAAAGCGAAAAGGAAATAAAGTCTATGTTAAGTGGCTTGGTTTGAATGAAAAAAGTTGGATTGATAAAAATAATATTGTATAACATTAAAGTATACTTAGTATTGTGTGTACCTATATAGTTTACTGCATGTGTATCATTATATTTTATTTAATAAAGGATGTTGTAAATAAAACATTGGTTTTAAATTTATACTGATTACAATTTTTTTTATTTGTTAATAAAAGACCTAAAACCTAAAACCATGATTATAAAATAATGTTGATTACAATTTTCTGTTTATCACTAAGAAGAAGAAGAAGAAGATCTAAAACTATGATTACATTTGTTTTTAAAATTGATTCTAAAATTATAATATTATGGTTATTACAAGTTTCAAATTAGTATAAAAAAACTTAAAACTATGTACATAGTAGGAATAATAATTATATCTTAACATTGTGTAAAGAAAGTTGCTAGAAGAAATGTGCACGCGTACAAACAGAGTTATTCATAAAATGAACTGAGCATATCCTCAAACAAAATATAGTCACCTAATACACAAAACATGACATTTAACAATTTTATATATGCTGATTCACAAAATTCAATGTGAGCGAAACAACTAGCGCTAATGATATTATCTAATTTCGCATACCACTCACTGTAGTTGACATTCTCATCTCCAACAGCCTCCTCCATCTCACTGTGGATATCATCCCACATGCGATAGATTAAATTATACTGATGACAATTCGTTCGGAAGTAGAGGCTTTGCAGAAACCGTGCTACTTCATTGGCAAGCGTGCGCAGAGGAATACGCTGACGCCATTGTGTTAGGAGTACATTACTTCTTAAATGTAATAGCCAATTGTCCTTACATGTAATGTTGTATGTCTTTACTTCTTCTAGAATTCTTTGCTCATCATCATCAATTTCATCAAAATTTTCCTCACACATGATGGATCTATAATAAAAAAATATATACTTACATAAAACACTTACATAATTTAACTTTTTTTTAAATAATTAAATGTATACTGAGATATAGAAATGAGAACAAATATTTTCAAAATTAATCTAATGTTTTACCTGATTTTTATTTTAATATTTATAGAAATAATTAAGTAAAACTGATTTTATAAATTTAAAGTCCGGTATCCGATCTGAAAAGAAAAAAACAAATTAAATATTACTCACATTTACAATACTACTCCATGACAATTTTCCACTTTTTCAAAGGCCACATTCCAGGTTTTTCTTATTGCTTCTTTTTTAATGAAGCAAGTTCTACCATCATTCAATTCTTTAAACAACTCGTCATCAAGGTCATTGTACCTCGATGGCAGCGTTATATATCCTGCATCGGTTTCTAATACGACTTGCATTGAATTAGGACAATATTTCGATGTCATTTTGATGGCTCTTTTGATCAAATAAGGTTGATCCTGCACGATATCCGCCATTTTTAGCCATAGAAAGCTTTTTATATTATTGTGTTCAGTTTACTGTCACTCATTTTTTTAATTTTTTAATTAAAAATAAACTTACTACTTTTATGACACTAACGAACACTGTGAATATAACGTTGAACTGTAGCCCTCTTTTAGAGTATAGCGGTTTTTATACCCGTTTACTGATAACAAAAGTTCTCACGCAAATGAAAAATACAATTAAAAATATTAGTCGTTATAATGGTTTTATCTCAGCGGATGTGGCTTATTGATAGCAAAATGATCTCAGGGAATAAAAAATATTACGCAATGCAAACCACTATCACTACCTACCTACTATTCACAAAATTATTATTATAAAATACATTAGGTGAAATACTAACCTCTCGCGTGCAGGAAGCGCTAATGTGCATACCTCACTGTCGCTTTCCAGATACTCTATTTTATTAATTTCATCTAGTCCCCAAGTTACCATTTGCTCCAGCATGTGTTTATACTCATCACAATCATCTTTTTTTGTTGATGGAGATGATGAAAGTGTTCTTGATACTGGAGACGACGACGACGATGATGATGATGATGATGGAGGTGGATTAGTAGGTGATGGTGGTGGTGGTGGTGGTGGCATAGTGGTTGAGGTCGTTGTTGCGCTCGACATTAATTTATCTTTATTTACTCTTAACGTTAGTTCTATTCCAAAATCATCTTTTATTACTTGAACAAATCGCGCCTTTGCAACTACAACGTGCTATTTGCCAAAAATCGTTTTTTTTTTTATTTGATACAAAAATTCGCTATCTTGAGCTCTATTTTCTACAAAAACGTGATAATTCTTACTCTAAAAATGGCCTGTGTACGAAAGAAAGAGACGACATACCACGTTATAACGCTGTCTCAACTTTCACGGCTCTTCAATTCGACAACGCATTATTTCAGTTGCCATCAAGTGGCCAGAAGAAAAGAAGCTCTGTGATTTTTTGAAAAACGTGATATTACGGTTATAACACGTTTATTTTGTACCGGTTAGTATAACTTTAAATTTTTACATTTGTTCAAAAGTGTGGTTTATTGTTTTAACACGTTTTAGTTTTAATAAGTTGACTCCAGATATTGTAATATATTCTAAATATCACGTTTTTCTTGCAAAAGAAGTACTTGTAAAGTGTATTATGTTGAAATAAATCATTGTAGGTGTAGAAAATTTAGGTTTTTGATCGTTTGTAGCTGAGTTATTACTAACAATCACGCTTAATAAGATAAATAAAAAATAAAAATTATAAAATGTTTCAAATGTCGCGTTTTTATGAAAAAATTATGGTATGTATAGCAGTTATTCTTACATTTACAGATGAACTAATGTGGAGATAAATTCTTAGCTTTAGCAAACAACAGTCACAGGTATAAGTAAGCTTATAATAAGTCACTAAATAATAAAACTGCCAACGCCCAATAGTGTGTGCTATGTTCGAAGTCTACGGCTAGACAAAGGCCTTCCCCAAAGATCTACGATTGGTCCCACGCTGCCTGTATCCAGTAGTTTCCCAAAACCATCACCAGATCGTTGGTCCACCTTGTGGGAGTCGTCGGTTCTACGCGCGATGTGCCCCGCCTGCTGCCAAGTTAAGCGATTCTTTGAGCTATGTCGCTGACTTTGGATTGGCTGCGGTAATCATCATTCCTGATTTGATCACGCAAGGAAACTCCAAGCATAGCCCTCTCCATCGCTCTTTGGGTGACTTTAAGTCATCTTATGACGCCCATTTGTAAGCGATCACGTCTCGGTTCCGTAAGTCATCCATCACTGGCAATACATAAGGTCAAATACTTTTGACATAAGAAACTACGGTATTTGGGACTAAAATATTTTACGTAGCTTCCCGAACACAGCTCGGCCAAGTTAGATTCGACGATTGATGTTCGTCTCGATGTAAAAGCTACCTAACTAGACTGTCTATACCAGGTCGACGTAATGATCTATATCCTCAACTTTTACTAGAGCGGGTACTACATGGGCTTTCGACATGACTTTTGGTTTCTTTATATTCATTTAAGACCCACTTGTTGGAAGACTTTATTGAAGTCATCGAGCATTGTGCCGAGTCCACCAAGGTCTCAGCAAACCGAAGGTGGATAATGTAATGATGTTCATTACCCACCTTCACCGACGTCTTCAAGCTGGAAGATATAGCATCTGCGCGCGAAACGATTCTTGATGATGACTCTCGAAAATACTTAGTAAATATGGCTCAGAAGCGAGATGACCACTACCCTTCTGAGCCACGCCTGCATTGTTTCCTCGAAGATGACGGAACTGACTAGATTCTGGAGGGCTTTTAAGACCGGTGGTGTAAAAACTGCCTTTAGAAGCTTAGCAGTTATTCGTCATCATCACCCGGAGCCTTGTTGTTCTTTAACAGTTTGAGAGCCATCCTAATCTCGTACAGACTGCCGACCGGGTTAGCCCAGCTTTGGGGTCAGTTGCAGCTTGGCTGACAGGTGTACGTGTCGTCGTGTATAGAGCTGTCCATAGGACTCCTCGATTTCTTTCTGCTCACAAATATTGGTTAAGTAAAATGAGGCAATAGCCACTGATAATCATTATTAATGAGAATTGATATTTGTATTTAAATTATTGCTGCTACGAGTATTGCTGTGATGTATCTAGAAGAAACTTACAGAGTTATGATTAGTTTTTTGTATAATTATTTATATAGTCATGGTAAAGTGTTGTTTGTTCCTAACTTAACTTAATTTACTATTGTGGTATTGAGAGTTAAAATGTTTAAAATATTGTTTAGGTAGGTACCTACTAAAGTTTTGTTAGGGTTATGGTATTTTTTGTTATTTTTGTTTTTTTTCATCAGGTATTAAGGAAATCAATTACAACCCAAACACATAAAATTAAATGTTGATTAAGTAAAGCATGGCAACAATAATTTTACTAAAAATAAGATTTCAAAGTTTCGTTAGTAAAAGAAACACATTCTATGTCAAAAAAATTAAAGTTTTGACGAAAATATAATTAAACAATAACGTATTTTTTATAATTTAAACAAATAAAAAGAGAATTTTTATTTCATTTAAACGTGTTAAATGGATTTACCACTTTTACTTTTTCAACATTTTTCAACAAAAATGTGTTTTTTTACCACCTTTGTTTTTGAAACCCTTTTATCATACACAAAAATAAAAAATATGGTTATTATTTATACAGATATTTCTTCATAAATATACAATGCTCAATTTTATAAAACACATCTAGACGCATATCTCAATACAAAAAAAGATACAGCCATTCTAAACTTTAAAATGCGTCCCCTGAAAAATCAATGATTTTCTAATAACACGTTGTAGTTGCAAAGGCGCGAAATTCTTTATCGTTAAACACATGTTTAACGCTAATATCACGGCGGGAGCGATGTGATCCGCCCTCAATTTGATTACCAATTACACTCACTTTATTTAAAATCCAGGACGCGTTGTTTTCACATACTTAGCGATAAAAACATGTCTTGTTCTATAGGAGGCAACTTTAATACTTTTGTTTGCCTATCCTCCTGATTCTGAATACTTAGATAAACCATTAAAGAAATTATGTTTGTAAGAAACATTTTCAAAATTTGAAACCCTGCTGCGCGTTACACTCGAGAGTGAGAACTGTGCTAAATAATGCATGACTGCATAAAATCAAAATCGTTATCACAGGATATGTGTGTGGGATGTGTGTCCCACGACCTAAATAACTACAATGTTATTATTATCTATGTCTTATGAAATCACTAGTGTAAATTTTACATTATATTTTTATAGTATATACCTACTCGTATATATTATTTCTTGCACACCAGTTTGCTAAACAAAGAACACTTTTATTCGCACACTTATTTTTTGTTTTATAATGATATTCACAGAAAAATTGTATAGGGTCGGTAGTTCTACAATGAGCCAGGCAGGCACAGTGAACCATCGATATTTCTCTGAAACACGACATGACCCGATCGTGCTTATACCGGTGAACAAATCGCAACTTCATCCCCCTCCTCCACCCCAATCGCCGCGGCGATCCTCTTTTTAATGGTTAAATGGGGACCATTTTTGTGAAAATCTACTTCAAAAGTAAAAATTTTTGACAGCTTTCTTCGATTTTTAATAGCTTGGAGAAAGACACTTTAGTTACTTCAGTATTTTTATGTTATCACGCACATATTTACCTTGTAAATTGCGTAAACGATGTATTTCGGAGATAAATTTAAAAACAATTAAAATTTGAATTTATCTAAAAATACCTTGGTGTCTCACATTGAACCATCCTAAGGAGGTCTACAATGAACCTGGTTCAATCGTACGCACAACTAGCTCATGTTACTTTTTTAACTTTTATTTACTTCTGGACGATTAACTTTTGAGTCGTAATTTATTTTTATGTAATTTACCAAGTAAGAATGTCAATAAAATATAAATTATATAAGTCTAAAATAAAAAACATACTCTAATGATAAAATTTCAATCTACAGGCACATGATGATTATATTATTCAGTTTCATTTTATATACGAATATATTTTAATATTGATAAATATCATTCAGATATCATTATTTCTTGTTTGTTACATTTTTTTTTGTGTTCAAAATAGGATGGTTCACTGTGGAAAATACCCCGGTTCATTGCATAATGCTAAGAGTACACAATGAACCAAATGCCGTTTTCTTTTCAACTTGATAATTTCACCTGAAAATGATATTTTTTACTAAAAGCATAAATGCACTTAGAAACGTGAATAAATTTCCTAACTTTTAGTAAAGAACTGAAAAAAAAGGTACATAAATAAAAAAGATACAGGGTCTCAAAATTTACCCGGTTCATTGTACCACAACGTACCCTAAATATGGGTTTTTAGAATATTTTTTGTACAATTCCTTTATGCTAGGACAGCCTTTATCTTCTAAATTACACACAATGGAATTAGGAAACTAAAATTGCTCAAAATATTTAACTTTTTCCGATCCTTTTACATAAATAATTTTATTTACTAGGTCAAACCCATCTAAATATACGTCTATACATGAATAAGTACCCATTCCTTCATTCCAACGCATTTGCTTGTTTTTTTCAATCCAAGACAATTGCTGTCTTTCTGATTTAGTTAATTCACTACGTGGATATGGAGGTAAAGCTGTGATACAAAATGGCCATGGTTTTCGAGATATAACTGCAATGTCTTTCGCAATAAACTTTTCACCGAGTTTGAACCCTTGCACATCAGCGATCACAATGTTATGGGGTTTATTTAATGTCAAAAAATCATATTTTTTACAATCTTCTCTAACTATTTCACGATGCTTCTTACAGGAATCCAGCACGTGACGACGCACGCTGCTTTTTCGAGTAAATTTTTTATCACAATATTCACAAACAAACATTTTTATGAATTAGATGAGACACGTTAGTATCAACCGAGTAACAGATATACAGTAAAAAAAGAGAAAAAATATAATATCTGTTGTTCCTTTTATTATATATAGGTACATAGCAACAACAACCAGGCATATAAAAATATTATCTAGCGAACTCACCGCAAGCGTTGATAATTTTGTTCAGTAGGCGGCGGCATATTATAATTATATATATATATATATATATATTTATCCCTTTACGGTAAATGTTGCTCCAGTTAGAAGTTAGAACAATTGTTGATCCACCTTTTTGGCGTGTTTACTCAGATCCGGGTGGCGCAAACTGATATACTTTGATCCGTCCTTGTTGCGCGTGTGACGTCAGTGGATCTGCAGAGACAGGTTTTCAACATACTCGTCAGCGATTTTACCAACATTTGTTGATCTGATAACGGTCGAAAAAATTACACTGGATATGATTTCTTAGATCCAGAGTATATTTCACTTATATGCGAGATTTACTTAGACTAAGTAGATCCGGAGCCGAAATTGACGAATAGGTATTCGAACACAAAATGGCAACGTCGCATTCAGTGTATTATTTTTTACAGACCTTAAATAAATTACAGAATCCCTACTTATCAATATTATAAATGCGAAAGTAACTCTGTATGTCTGTCTGTCTGTTACGCTTTCACGCCAAAACCACTGAACCGATTTTGATGAAACTTGGTATAGAGATAGAATAGACCTTGAGGACGGACATAGATAACTTTTTACCTCGTGAAAAAACCTCATTCCCACGGGAATGACTGTAAGCGCGGGTGGAGCCGTGGGGCGGAAACTTGATGAAACTTGGTACCACCAATCTGACCTTGGGGTATGATAGAATATACCTTGGAGATGCATATAAGCTACCTTTTACCGCGGGAAAATTCCTCATACCCACGGGAATAATGGCAGCGCGAGTGGAAATTTTTGACGAAACTTGGTACAGAGATAGAATAGACCCTGGGGATGTATATATAAAGGTCACCTTTTACCGGGGAAAAAACCTTTTCCCCACGGGAAAAATCGTAGTGCAGGTGAAAAGTTTTGATGAAGATTGGTACAGAGATAGATTTGATCTTAGAGAAGAATTTAGACTACCTCTTACCGCGGGAAAATACCTTATTCCCATGGGAAAAAGGTAAGTCAAGCGGGAAGTTTTGGTGAAACTTGTTACAGAGATATAATAGAGTTTAGGGTGGGATAAAAGATACCTTATACTATGAGAAAATATCTCATTCCCACTGGAAAATTGGTAGCGCGGGCGGAAATTTTCAATGAAACTTGGTACAGATATAGAATAGATCTTGGGGATGGATTAAGGTTACCTTATAATGCGGTAAAATACCTCATTCCCACGGGAAAAATAGTAGCTCGGGCGGATTTTTTTTTATAAAACTTGGTACAGGGATATAAAAGATTTTGGGCATGGATAAAGGCTACCTTTTACCGCGGGAAAAAACTTAATTCTCACAAAAAAAACGGTAGAATGGGCAAAAAACTTTAATTAAATTTGGTACAGAGATAGAAATGGTCAAAAGTCTAAAACGAACGCGAGCGTAGCCGCGGGCGGGCAGCTAGTAAATAATAAATAGAAGATTTGTGGGAAATTAATTTAATTTAGTAAACTGAATGATACTGTTTTTTTCTAACCAGTACTACTTTGTAAACTGACTGATATTGTTTTTTCTAATCAGTAAGTATTACTTTGTAATGGTACTTGTACCTACATACTGATCCGTAAGTCATCACTGGCAACACACATTGGTGAAAGACTTTTTGACTTGAGACACTGCGGTATTTGGGACGAAAAGATATTGCGCAACTTCCCGAACAGTGTCCAGCCGAGATAGATGCCGACGATTGACCTTCTTCTCAAATTTAGGTCTACCTAATTGTAGGTACTGTTTGTCCCTGGGAGACGTAATGGTCTACAACTTTGAGAACAGAGTCCCTATATTTTATTGAAGTGGATACTAGGATGCGAGATTAGGATGGCTCTTAAGCAGTTCCAAACCACAAGGCACAGGTGATGAATGACAAAATAACTGCTGAGCTTATGAAGGCAAGAGGTACTCCGATTTTGACAGCCCTTCAGAAACTGTTGAATTTTTTAATTCTTGAAGGAAATACGCCGCAGCGCCACTGGCTCAAACGTGTAGTCCTCTTGTTTAAAAAGGGCGATAAAACCCGTTTGAAGAACTATTGACCCATTCTGTTTCTGACCCATATCTACAAATTATTTTCGAGTGTCATCAAGAATCGACTCTCAGCCTCCCAAATAAGCTGGTTTCCGAAAAGTATAATACTATTAGACCATATTCATACGCTACGGTAAGTTAAATAGAAGACCGAAGAGTATAACCAGGCACGATACTTAGCTTTCGTGGATTGTGAGAAAGCCTTTGATTCGATTGAGAATTTGGGCAGTGCTGCAATTTCTTCAGAGGTCCCAAATTGACTACCGGTATATCGAGGTGCTGAAGTGTTTGTATGAGAACGCCACCATCTCAGTCCGACTCCAGGATTAGAATTCCAGACTAATCTAGTAGCAACGGAGTGTGAAACAGAGAGACGTTATTTCTCCGAAACTATTCACCGTTGCACTGGAAGATGTCTAGTACATAGTACATCATTCACATTCGCTTTGCCAACAATATCGTAGTCATGGCTGAGACCTTGAAGGACCTCAGCACAATACTCGATGACTTCAATAGAGTAACCTAACATTATCATGGGTCTGAAGATGAAAATAGAGAAGATAAAAGTCATGTCGAACGACCATGTAGTAACCACTACAATATAATAATTGAGGACTCTGCTCCCGAAGTTATAGACCTTTACGTCTTCCTGGAACAAAAAGTACCTACAGTTAGGTAGACCTTACTTCGAGAAAGAGGTCAATCGTCGAATCTAACTCGGCTGGGCAGCGTTTGGAAAGTTACGCAAAATCTTTTCCTCCCAAATACCGCAGTGTCTCATGTCAAAAAGTTTTTGACTAATGTGTGTTGCCAGTGGTGACTTGCGGATTTCAGACGATGGGTCTCATAAGAAGATTTTAAACACGGAGTAGAGACTTGAAGTCACCCAAATAACAATGGATAAGGCTATGCTTGGAGTTTTCCTGCACGATCGTATCAAAAGTGACGAGATCTGCAGGCAAACCAGGGTCACAAACACGGCTTTAAGAATTGATAGACTTAAGTGGCAGTGGGCGGGTGCATTAGAAATAGAAATAGAAAAAAAATCGCGTAAGACCGATAGCCATTGGGGCAGAAAGGTTCTTAAATGGCGGCCGCGCGCCGGTAGACAGGGAGTGGGCAGGCCCCCCACAAGGTTGACCGACAATATGGTGAGGGTCACGGGAAGCCGCTAGATGCGGACAGTGCAGTATCGATTATTGCAAAGATCTTTACGGGTGGCCTTAGTTTAGCAGTGGACGTCTTTCGGCTGAAATGATGATGATGACACATGGCCGAGTGTGTTTTATAATCGTCCAAAAAAGCGATGCGGTACATACGTCTGATGTGGAAAGGCATAAGGCTGAGACTCCACCAAAGCGGAGCGGAGCGGAGATGTCTCATTTTTCAATAGAATTTTGTGCCGCGCGCGAGCTTAGCGGCACAGCGCGGCTCAAGATTCTATACAAAAATGAGACATCTCCGCTCCGCACAGTGGTCGATTCCGCAAAAATAGGCTCGATTTGCATTTAAATTATTTGTTTTTGTTTTTACGGGGTTGAAAATTGTGAAAAAGCAATGATTAGGTATTAATAACGTCTCAGGGGTTTGGATCATCTACTATATTTATTTATAATGACTAGTTTTGGTAGATAAAGAGGAAACAAAACTAATCGAAACAAAATAGAAATATTTTGGTTGCTAATTTTTATTATCTCTTCCAACGAAATTGATTTTTGTAGCCAAGCTCTGTGTCTGTATCTAAAATTAGGTACAGAACATCTACATTTACGATACATTTTTAGAATTTTTTTTGAAATATTTTTGCCTTTTTCACTTAGTACCTTTGAAACTGCGGGATTATCAATATTGAACCCAAATTTGTCCTTCAAAAATATGAAAAGGCATTTCGTAGATCTGTTCTCCTTCCAAACTCCGAAAAGTTCGTCAAACGAAATTGCGGCTTCCGTATCTAAAATGTGCATAACTTTTTTTTATGACATCTTATGATCTACAGCTTACTAACAACTATTAACCAATATGTAAGCTAAATTTTGAGAGTTGTAAGAACTTGTGCAAATATGTGCAAAAAAAGTAAGGCCTTATGAAAAAACAAGATAGAAGAAAAATAAAAACGTTAATGTTTAGACTGGTATATTTTAGTATTGAATTACACTAATCGATTGGTTTTTATGTCAAAACATTGCACATACCTTGACCTTCCGAAGACATGATAAAGAAAAATTCACTGGTTTATCTAGTATCACTTTATAATAAAATAGTTCAGAGCGGACTCGAGACGCGCAATCAAAAGATATTTGGAAAGTGTTAAGTTCATTGCGATATAAAAATCAAAAGAGGATAGTTAAAAATAAATAAATTGCTGTTTGTATAAAGTACGTTTATTGTTAATGGAATAAAATAAGTACCATAATTATTTGGTTATACATACTTATAAATGAAATCGAGCCTATTTCGACCCAATCGACCACCGTGCTCCGCTCCGCTTTGGTGGAGTCTCAGCCTTAGAAAAAGTTGTCATTGCCAACACTCCTCTTACAAATCGCGACGTTTTTGAGTTGTTGATTTATTTGCTTAAATCTATAGCTTGTAAAGTAAAGATGCGAAATGGCAACGTTGCAGCTGATTTCAGCCAATCCGATCGTTTGCTGTGCTCTGATTGGCTCATTTGAATCGGATCAACATTTTCCGTAACCATCGCAAGGTGGATTTGTATATCGGATCAACTTAGGCGACCGGCAGTAAGAAGGCCCGTGAGTGCATATGTTGATCCGGTCGGAGCCACATTTGTTACCAGAAATGCATATTGGATCAAGAAAAGGCGCCGGATCAACATGCGATTTCGGATCAACAAAGTGCTCGCGTGACGTCGCGTCTGATCAACATTTACCGTAAAGGGATATCTATATATGTATGTATGTATTTAACATAAAATAAACTATCGCTTACCAGCCAGCCAGCCAGCCAGCCAACCTACCACGCCAACGGCATCGTCATCGTCGTCGACGTCGTCCTCGACAACGCACACCACCACCACCACCTCATCTTTACCACCACGCCAACGACATCGTCGTCGTCGTCGACATCGTCCTCGACAACGCACACCACCACCCACCTCATCTTTACCACCACGCCAACGACATCGTCGTCGTCGTCGACATCGTCCTCGACAACGCACACCACCACCTCATCTTTACCACCACGCCAACGGCATCGTCGTCGTCGTCGACATCGTCCTCGACAACACACACACACGCGCGCACTCTGCAGCTCTCTAGTATTTCCATTTAACCAACATATACTGACACGCCGCATCTAACATACACCATACATTACACAGATCACCACCATTATCATCATATCGTCGCCCCCGCAGAATAATCCCGTAATACGAAAATCAAAATTTTACAGGAGAGGCAAAAAACTGTAAATCTTTAATAACTTCGTTAATACTTAACCCACAAAGATCAATTATACATCAAATCAAAGCTGATTTTTTTTGCCTTAAATGTACTTAGTCTTTATTTAATCGTTCTTGTCGTATTCTGAGTTATTCCAGAAAACAAATAATGCCGGAAATAAAAGCTAAAATCTGTTATAGTAAAGGCTTTTACGATATTATTCGTGATGCTTTCGAATCCGTAAGACTTCAATACGATGTTTTTCTAGGTAAATTTTTAATCAACTGCGTGAGCGCATTAATTCCTTACTGTGTTTTTCGTGTCTAATCGATATTTTTTGTACTCGGTATTGCAATATAACGGGGTTTTTCTTAGGATATTTGTTTAAATATTGTTACGTATTAAACAATACTGGATAAAAAAAGCTTATAGTTTTACTTGTTATATTATGGAAATGTTTAAAAAATAATACATAAGTAAGTAGGTATTCACTTTAAAAGTAATGAGTCGTAAAATTAGTGATAGTGGCGAGGATTAGTGATAGGTGTTCGGCTGGCAACACCTTGCCTGTCAAACGTCTAAAAACAGCTGTGCTAGTTTTTAATTAATTTTAATTGTTTAAAACCAAATAAATTATTATTAATATTCACTATTATCATCTTCAACGACCACTAAATGGAAATAAAGTGTTATTATCATCATAACAAGTGAAGGAAGGCATCATCGGTGTGACAACGAACAACCTACCTGTCAACGGACGGATTCTGTTTGAATAATCATCGGATAAAACTGGGGAGTATTGTTTTCTTTTGCAACTGTTCTAGTATTTTACACTAAATTCGTGATAAGGAATTTACCACACAACGCTTATCTTTTGTTTATTTATTACTTTTGATTAACGTAATGTACAGTTGAAATTATAGACTAAATCAAAGGTTTTTATACATTTAGATACTTACTTTAGAGACATAAAGTACTAGACTCGATACACATCACCATAAATCAAACAACAACAGTAAAAGCTGTAAAAATAATCACTTGGTTGTTTGTACTAATAATAGCTCTGAGTAGGTAGTCTCATTTCAATAAGTAGATACAATTTAGTCAATTAATTTAGAAGGCACCTATCACAGAGTTTTACATGCACATTTAGTTTGATTTACACTCTCAACATTGCAAATACCTTTTGAACTAATCAAGTGCCAACCTAGGACCTACCTACACTATATAGGTAGGTACCTAGCTACACACATACCTACACACACATAATAGCGCAACTTGAATAGGTAATTGATTGTATCTGTTACTCCATTTAGCTTACAGTAAATTTTTTATTTGATTAACATTAGTTTTAACACTATAAAAAACTAGGTATTGAATAGGAGTACGGTTTAGTTAGGTACTTATTTTATCTCTTCCCCTTTATTTAAACTACTAGCACTTACCCACTTAAAATAAATAAATAAAAAAAAGAGTAATATTAATTATAATAAAGTAATAATAATATTATATTATACAGTTGACCTACTGACTTTTAATTTATATTTCAGTTGATCACCATGATGACCCGCAGTAAGCATGCCGAACAGAAACTTACAAAACTTCAGAAAAGCTTAACCGAGGCAGAAGACGTTAACACCAAGCTGCTGTCAGAGCTTTATAGTAAGGAAGCTGAGATCAAGCGCTTAGAGGCAAAGAATGCTCAGCTTACAAAGAGCGTGTCAACACTGCGGGTTTCTAATGATGAGGCACAAGCTGAAATATGTCAACTTGAAAGACAGGCTGAATCAATCAATGACCTGCACAATGACCTTGCCTCTACTCAAGAACGTGAGAAATTCCTTGAAGGTCAGCTCAGGGAAGCACGGAATCAACTTGATGAACTGTATATGGAGAAAGAAAACACTCAGTTATTACATGTGATCTCCTTACATGATGAGTTAGAGGCACAAAATACTAGCACTAAGTATGGGAAAATGACAGGGATTAAAAGAATAAAGAAATATTGTAAATTAAATTTATTTTTCAAAAAATCCAGGAAAAACTTAAAACTATTAAAATTATCACAAAAGCAGAAACCTAAGAGAGGTAAACTAATCTCTTTACATCAACAAAACAAGAAGCTCAAGCATAATTTTAATGCAATTTATTCTGTATTCACCAATGCTCAAGCTGAGGTGGAAGAGCTGCGGATTCAACTAGCAGAAGCAATATCTAGATATAAGGAAAGTGAGTCGAGCCTTAACGATCTCACTACTGTGACGTCAGAGTTACTACACCTACAACAGGAGAATACTGGGCTGTTAGGTTCTCTGCTGGACAACAATGAGCTTAAAACAGTCTTGGGCTCGGCCAACGACGATAGCTTGATTTCGGAAGACGCGCAGCCTCTCTACAGCTGTACGCCACCCGAAGGTTCATTGGCCGACGACACAGATGACAGCTCGCCAGCGACCGCAACGGCGACGGCGACCGCGACCGCGCCCGCGCCGCCGCCCGCACCTCCTACCCTAGCAGATGACGTCAGTACAGCTGGAGCGCCTGAGTCTTCCGCGCGCCCAGATCCAGCCACCACATCCAGCCAGTCTGATGGAAGCGCGCCGCCGGTCCCTAAAGCGCGGCGAGGGCGCCGTGGAAGGCGGGGGAGAGGTGGGAGGGGAACTCCGATGACTCGTCCGGCTGTGACGGCGGAGCTGGCACCAACACCTGCCCACTCTGCGACCGTGCTGCCATCTCCCACGCGGCACCCGCCGCACTCGCCGCTGCCCCAGCCGGCCTTTACTACTACTGGTCAGGAATATCAGGTCTCCCCCTCTCCACTTCGTCGTAGTGTAGTGGCCAACTCTCCTCCCAAGAAAACTATTATTTTCTCAGATAAAGTAGGAGTAGGCTTAGGACCCTTGTTATATAACTGTCTAACAGAACAAGTAGTTAATATCTGCTATCCAAATGCAAGTTACAGTGACATCATAGAAAAAGTAAGTCAGCAAAACTTTGATGAGAATACAACTGTCATTATTATGGTAGGAAGTCATATAGGAGTATCTAGAAATATGTTAAACTCTGGTATAAAACAAATGGTTAATCTAAATAAAACCTTAAAATGTAAATTTATAGTCAGCACTTTCCCATACTGTTCAAACTTGTCAAGTGAACATAATAGTTGCATTTACAATATAAATTCATATCTTTATCAGCTGACACATCATCATAGCGATGTTATTGTATTGTTTGACATAAATAAATTTATACATAACTTTACTTTGACTCGGGATACTATGTACCTGTCTAGGAAATTTAAACGACATATAGCTAATTTGTTAGCCTTTCATATACAGAACTCCGTCGTAGGAAATATGACGCAGTCATCTTTGATCACAATTAGTACAAGTACTAATAACGATTCTTTAAACTGTTAAATTCGACAAAGGAAAATCTAATTGTAAATATTGCTAGCAATAGAGCTGAGCAGAGATTTTCTTGCAGGGAGCTAGAAATAAAACAGACAAAGGGGAAGCGTAGTCGTTTAAAGGTTTTTCATCAAAACATTCAAAGCTTCTCCAGCAAGTCTTTAGTTTTTGAACTATTTTTAGAAAAACATAAATATGATGTAGTGTGTATAACCGAGCACTGGTTCTCAGAACGTAACATGTTTATTAATTTTGATAATTATTATGTTGCCAGTTCGTTCAGCCGAAAGGCAAATAAAAATCATATTGTGGAAGGTGGCTCCTTAATATTATTACGTAAAAATATCAGATTTAAAGATCGTAAAGACATTGTGGGTCTTACGGTTGAGCGAAAGGTAGAGGTATCTTGTGTCGAGCTGGATGATCATATTGTAGTGTGCGTGTACAGGCCGCCATGTAGTCAAAACTTTAATATTTTTGAATCTGTGGTAGAGGACATTTTAAAAATCATTTCCCGAAGTACAAAACAAGTAATTGTGTGTGGGGATTTTAATGTAGATATTTTGATCTCGGATAATTACACAAATAGAATATTGAGTTTATTTCGGTCTTTTAATTTAGATTATGTATTTCTAGAACCGACCAGAGTGACATCAACTTCATCCACCTGTGTCGATAATTTTTTCTGTAGCTGTAAATATTCTAGTAAGTCAATTATAAATTCATTACCATCTGACCACACAGGTCAAGAAGTAGACTTTCCCGCCATTAAATCTAATGTAAAAATTGAAATTAAAACTAGACCGATTACTACTGGTCGTGTCGAAAAATTCAATTCAGTTTTGACTGAAAAATTGCCTAATATCGATTGCGATTTTAGTAATCCTAATGAGATATATGCAAAATTTTTCTCCGTGGTGTCTGATGAATATAACAAAATATTCCAAATTCAAAATAAAAGCGTTGGCAAGTCATTTAAATTTAGTGATTGGGCAACTCCTGGTATTAGGAAAAGTAGAGATAAATTGTTTGAGCTATATGAAATGAAAAGCTACACAAATTGTGACAGATTAAATAATTATGTTAGGATGTATTCAAAAACTTTTAAGAGAGTCTGTTTAACCGCTAAAGCGAATTATATAAGTAATAAGATTAAAAGTTCTGACAATAAAATAAAGACAGTTTGGAATATTATTAACAGCGAAACAGGAAAAACTAAACAACGCGATAATGACTTGGTTTTAAATTCAGATAAAGGGCCTGTTAATTCTAACATTGAGGTAGCACAAGAATTTGAGAATTTCTTTACTAATATTCCAATAAAAACAACAGAACTGCTAAATTCTTCACCTCTTGTCTCTGCTTCAATACTTGAAAACCATGTAAAAACCTGTACAGATGAATTTAAATTCAAACATGTAAATGCAAACACTATTATTAAAGCATTTAAGGAAATTAAAGTAAAGGGTACGGAAGATATATGGGGAATGTCTGTTAAGGCTTGTAGTAAAGTAATTGACACGCTGGCGCCTTATCTTGCCTCCATCTTTAACACATGTGTAGATGAAGGGGTCTTCCCAGATTTAATGAAATATAGTAAAGTAATACCCTTGTTCAAAACAGGTGATAAGAGCGATCCTAGTAATTTTAGACCGGTATCTATTCTACCAGTCCTTAGTAAAGTATTTGAAAAAATCATACTTAACCAATTGCTGTCTCATTTTAATAAACATTGCTTACTGCACAAACAGCAATTCGGATTTACAAAGGGACGTTCTACCACGGACGCAAGTGTTGCACTCATAAAGCATATCTTTGACGCATGGGAAGATTCTTACGATTGCATAGGTGTCTTCTGTGACCTTTCAAAAGCATTTGATTGTGTTCAACATGAAACCCTATTGCTCAAATTAAAACATTATGGGGTCAGAAATAGTGCACTTAAACTAGTTCAGTCCTACTTAGAGGGCAGGATTCAAAAGGTACAAATAAATGAAATGAAATCCAAGGGATCTTTAGTAAAAATGGGTGTGCCGCAAGGTTCCATATTAGGACCTTTTTTATTCTTAGTATATATTAATGATTTGCCATGCGTAGTTCAAAATTTGTCGAACATTGTATTATTTGCGGATGACACTTCTCTTATTTTTAAACTAAACCGAAGATCACCTCAATATAATGAAATAAATAGCACTCTTCAACAGGTTCATAACTGGTTTACTGCTAACAACCTGGTATTAAACGCAAAGAAGACTAAGTGCATCAAATTTACTTTACCAAATGTGAACAGCTGTAGGGGTGACATTGTGTTAAATAATGAACGGCTTGATCTGGTAGACAGTACAGTCTTCTTAGGTATAACTATTGACGCTAAACTACAATGGAGTCCTCATATATCTTCTCTGTCGGGGAGGCTTAGCTCGGCTGCGTATGCAGTGAGGAAAATCAGACAGTTATCAGACATAGCAACAGCTAGGTTGGTTTATTTCAGTTACTTTCATAGTATAATGTCTTATGGTATCTTAATGTGGGGCAGGGCATCCGATATTAACACAGTTTTTATTTTGCAGAAAAGAGCCATTAGGGCAATATACCAACTTCGCTGTCGGGAATCACTTAGAGAACTGTTTAAAGAAATAGACATCTTGACAGTTCCGTGCCAATATATTTATGCAAATATTATGTACGTTAGGAAAAATATCCACGAATTTAAAAAGAATTCTGATATTCACAAACGTAATACTAGAAATGGAAATAAACTAGCTCGTGATAACTATAGATTGGCTAAAGTCAGTACTTCTTTCGTGGGGCTCTGTGTACGCTACTATAATAAAATACCTGATGATATTGTAAATCTTCCAGAAAAAAGGTTTAAATGCCACGTGAAACGGCATCTATGTAAGAATGCGTACTATGGATTGGATGAATATTTGAATGATAAGAAAGCTTGGTGTGTAGAGACTTCAGCTCGACACGAGAAACGCTGTGCTTAATCTAAGGTAATATTATTACTAAAATTTGTTTGTAAAAACCTACGTAATTGTGCAACATTGTAGTGCGGTCGACTATGCAATTGGGAAGCCATTAATTAGATTGTCGTGATAACATCTGGCTGACTGAGTATTCATGCTCACTAAAGTGTCCTGACTTGCGGTGGCGTGTGGGCCGGGTCGTTGGGTTCCCTCTAATATGGTTGAGCCCGGCGATGGCTGTCCCATACGTCAAACCCGTGAACGTGGTGCTGCTTGGGGGGACTGGTCTGCTCTAGTCGATTGCCGATTGTTTTATTGTTTGTATAGTTTAGTTTTTCTACTTTGACTGGTTGCCTTCCTTTAATTTCATATTTCGGCTGCACTCTTTGTTATATTAATCAAATTGTATAAAATAATAATTACCTATGTAAAAATATTTTGAAAAGATGCAACGCCTGTGGAGTTTCTTCCGGCGGGTTCTTCTCCACAGAAGACAGCCAAATTGTGAACCCGCCCTGACGTCAAAAAATGATTTGTGAAATCTTACTTTGAATAAACACTATTTGACTTTGACTTGACTTTGACTTTGAGGAATTGCCGAAGATTTGTACAAGGTTTGTAGACTCATCGGAGATTGGTAAAAACTAGGTAAACTGGCTATAATTGAGGCAGTTTCAAGTTGTCGTTATACTGAAGAAATTGGTACTATGATTAGGCGGTTTGCCATACACACCACCTATTACCAACAAATTAAGTCTACAAGTTATAATAACATGTGTTTGTTGTCAAGGGACTTCAAATGGATAACTAACAAATAAAATAATTATTTGAGTAGGTAATACATTGATTTTTTTTGTTTCAAAATATCTTAAAGATTTTAGATTAGGCAACCATCAGCGTAGGTTTTTATCAAGTACCTGTAAGTAAGTAGTTTTATGGGTTTATGATTAATACTCCTCTCAACAGTCAGTTCTAGTGTACGTCTCAATATCTATTACCTGTCACGATGATGACAATGATGTAGTGTTTGATCAAAGTTAGTAAGTAGATATTATTGTTACTATTGTATGTATGTACGTTTATTAAAGTTTAGTTCATTTTATAACCAAATCACAGAGACAAGAAAACAAAATCGACATAACAGTTTTTTTTACTAATTATTTACTAGTATTTGTTGTAAAAAAAGTTTGTAATTTCTCGTTTTTTATGATAATTTTAGCTAGTAAGTCCTAAACAAGATAATCATATTATTTTGTATATTTACGGCTCTTTAAATAATTTTAAATTGGTATGTTTTACGATACTGCCCGACGTTTTTGTGTTTTAAGTATAAAGTGTAAGGGTCTCAATATTTTACTTCAAATGTAGAAATGGTCCTGAATGCTTTTGGAAAAAATAATAATTGAAAGTATAAATTCACGTGATATGACTGGACTTATCAACGTGACCATACATATTATCGTAATTAAGCGATGAAATCAAATAAGTTTGAGGTATATTACTCTAAATTAATAAAATATAAAGTGGGAATAAAATGGGTATTCTCTGGTTTATTCTAAAATCGACTCTTTAAAAGCAAAGGATCACTAATCAACAAAATAGTTAACTTTTGTCCCAAACAGAACAAGCAATTTTGTGTCTACTAGTTCACGTAAGTACTATTTTCTCATAAAAAAATTATTGTGCAAGTATTTTTACTGTTTTAGGGGTAGATAGCCCTCTTTTCTCCATGTCTGCCCTTGAATCTGCCTTGTATGTTTCACGTAAAGCACATTTTAACAATATTTAAGTTTCAATTTGATAATATTAGTAATATCTTTTCCACGAATAAGCGCGTATTAACGCTTTGCCGATTGTATTTGTTAATTTTTTTTAACGTAAACATACAATACTGAGTTTTTCGTGTAAACAGTTTCTATTGCAAAGTAATAGAATAAACCGGTATATGACATTATCTCAGCGATTTACATCAGAAAAGCTATGAAAAAAATTTACAAGGTGTAAGACGACCTCCAGATGCCGAATTTGAAATAAAATCAAAAACCCCGTATTAGCACCTTACGGGATTGTTCTGCGGGGGCGACGATATCCTCCTTGATTATGCGCACCTACTTACTCACAACCGTCACACCGACGCACACACATACACTATTCGTCACCAGCCAACCTTAAAGAACTCTCATTCCCTTCATTCTTCTACCTACCTACAGCTCTACATATGGCCTTCAAACTTGCCATCGTGGGAAAATTTTATGACCGACCACTTCAACCAGACACCTCCATCCATACCTTCTACTACCAACACAGGGGTCTACTTTATACTGGTTTTTGTGGTCCAGAACCCGCAATTTATATCTCAAAGAGTTCAAAGAATTTATTGTTTAACTTTTGGACATTATTACTTTAAATTTAAATTATCTTTTCTGGCGAGTTCAAAAATTTGGCTGTCTTCTGTGGAGAAGAGCTCGCCGAAGAAACTCCACAGGCGTTGCATCTTTTAAACACATTTTTACAGTTATTATGATAATAATTACTAATAACAATGTTTTGTAAAGTACGATTGAAAAAGCCTGTCACCCAAGCAACTATTCCCATGGATGTTTATCTTCTTTATGGTTGCTGAAGTTGATTAACTTTCGGTATTTAATTTTGATTTGATAGATTTTGAGTGATATTTATGTGAATAAGTAATCTGTTATTTTATAATAGGCTTTCTTAATCAATTTCTCCTTAACAATAATTTTGAATTTCTCTAGTGTTAAATTTTGTATATCAGTTGGGACCCTATTGTAAAAGCGTATACAGTTGCCCTTGAAAGAATTTTTAATTTTCTGCAGTCTACTATCATAAGAAGCCAATTTGTCTTTATTTCTAGTATTTAAGTTATGTACGTCACTATTTTTTTTAAATTTACATACATTTTTCTTCACATGCAGAAGATTATTATATATATACTCCGATGCAAATGTCAAAATACCGATATGTTTAAATTTTTCTCTTAATGACATTTTAGGCTTTAATCTGTAAAATGCTCGAACAGCCCGTTTCTGCAGAGTAAATATATCATTTACATTTGCAGCATGACCCCATAAGAGAATACCATAGGTCATTAAACTGTGAAAATAACTAAAGTACACTAATCTTGCAGTGTCTATGTCTGTAAGAGCTCTAATTTTCTTTACTGCAAACGCTGCTGAACTCAGTCTGTTCGACAATTTAGTTATATGAGGATCCCATTGTAGTTTAGAATCCAAAGTAAATCCTAGAAACACAGTGGAAGCCACAAGGTCGCGAAAAGCGAAGCCTTGTGGGAGGAATGGATGCAGGATTAATCATCACGAATTACTACACAAGGAGGAAGAGAATACAGTCACAGTTGCTTCGACAGTAAACGCAGTCGTCGGCGAGCATGTAATCTACTTGAAGATACTACCCGTGGAACTATACGGGCCTCGAGGCAAAATAAAAACGTTCGCCTTGTTAGACGAGGGGTCCAAGATGACATTGATCGAAGAGGACACAGCGCTGGCGATCGCTCCGCGAGGAAAGTCGGATCCACTAAGCATAGAAGGGATCGGTGGGAAGCGAACCGACTTTGAGCGATCATTTCGTCTAACAGCACAGATTAAAGGGCGATTCGAACGGAAATTGGAGAACGTAACTGCCTACACAATAGGTCCACTGAACCTAACGACGCAAGCTGTTCCACGCGAATTAGTAACGAAGTGCGCTCATCTGAAAGACATCGAAGATCAGTTGATTTACGCACGTGCACGCCCTACGATATTAATCGGTCAAGATAACTGGCACCTGATCACATCGCGAGAGGTCATCGAAGGGGATATCGACCAACCAGTCGCCTCGTACACATCACTAGGCTGGGTACTCCACGGGAGAGAAAAAGGCCCCAAGGCGAGACGCGCCATAGTGAATCATATTTCAACAGAAAGAAACAGCGACAACATGGAGGCTTTGATCAAGGAACACTTCAGCATAGATAGCCTAGGCATCGAGGCGAAGAAACCGTCGAACGATATAGACCAACGAGCTCTCACTGTGCTAGAACGAACTACGAAGCAGTTACCGAATGGGCGATACGAAATTGGTCTCATATGGCGCACCGACAACGAAGTGATGCCAGAGAATAGGCAGCACGCCGAGCGCAGACTGTATTCTATAGAGAAGAAGCTAGAAAAAGATGAGAACATGAAAATAGAATACAGCAAACAGATTGAAAACTTACTGCAAAAGGAGTACGCAGAGGAAGCTCCTAACGAACCGGAATCGCAACGGACTTGGTATTTACCTCACTTCGCTGTTCATCATCCGCAGAAGGGAAAAATGAGATTGGTTTTCGATGCAGCAGCGAGAGTAGGAGGCCGCAGCTTGAACGACGCACTACTACCGGGCCCCGACTTATTGCAAAGCCTGTTTGGAGTATTAGCCCGATTTCGAGAGGGGCGAGTAGCAGTGATCGCGGACATAAAAGAGATGTTTCTCCAAGTTAAGATCAGAGAAGAAGACAAAGATAGCTTGCGATTCCTATGGAGAAGTAACAAGAACGAACCGGTCAAAGAATATAGAATGACTTCATTAATCTTTGGCGCAGCATCTTCACCGTGTACGGCGATTTATGTAAAGAACAAGAACGCAGAGAAGTTCAAGAGCTTGTATCCTAGAACAGCAGCCGCCGTAGAGAGGCAATTCTACATGGACGATTATTTACAAGCCTTCGAAAACGCCGACGAAGCGAACAAGACGGTGAGAGAAATGATCAACATTCACAACGAAGCTAAGTTCGAGTTAAGAGGATGGGCGAGCAACGACCCGAAGGCTCTGGAGGGAATAGACAGCGATAGCACTTCACCTAGCACGATCACTCTAGGTGACAAAGTAGAGCGCACGTTGGGTCTTATCTGGAAGGTAAACGCCGATACCCTTAGCTTCGCGTTGAACCTGCGAAACACGCCGAGAGATACTATTGAAGGAAAACGACCGCCAACAAAACGAGAAGTCACTAGCGCTGTAATGTCAGTGTTCGACCCGCTAGGACTCGCTTCGCCTATCACCGTGCAAGGCAAGAAACTTATTCAACACATACGGAGAAGTGGTATAGAGTGGGACGATGAGCTAAACGAAGCCCTAGAAACAGACTGGAAGAAATGGTTAACCAACCTACGCAAGTTAGAGGGCTTAGAGATACCGCGAAGCATCACTCCACGCGCAGGAAAAGGCGAGATGCACGTTTTCGTGGATGCAAGCGAACAAGCGTACGCAAGCGCCGTGTACTGGCGAGAAGAGAATAGCCAACAAGCGTCACTTATCGCAGCCAAAGCGAGAGTTACGCCGCTAAAGCCAGTGTCAATACCAAGACTAGAACTGCAGGCCGCTGTACTGGGCTGTCGCTTGTCGGCATCACTGAAGAAAGAGCTCAATAGCGAAACTACGTCTACAACGTTCTGGACAGACAGCAAAACAGTATTGGCATGGATCAATTCAGACCCGCGGCAATTCAAGCCATTCGTCGCGCACAGACTAGCCGAAATAGAGGAGTCAACGAAGCCACAGCAATGGAGGTGGATACCCACCAAACTAAACGTTGCTGACGATGCCACCAGGGAGCCGCCGGCCGAGTTCGAAGCAAACCATAGATGGTTCCGAGGACCACCTTTTCTCAGCCGCCCGCCAAACGAATGGCCACAAGAGAAGTCTATAACTATTAACGAGCCTATAGACGAAACCAAGAAGAAGAAAACTCAGAATACCGCCGCCGCCGTCAAGTACCACGATCCGCTGCCAGCCGCCAACAGATTCAGTAGTTGGAGGAAGTATGTGAGAGCAACAGCTCGCGTGTTGCAATTCGTACAGATTATGCGAAGAAAACACATCGATGAAACTGCCACCAGAGGGCAGCACTACCCTTTGCAACAAAATTACTTGCAAGCAGCCGAAAAATTAATAATTCAGAGAGCCCAAAGAGAGAGCTTTGCAGAAGAAATCACACGCATAAAAGCAAAGAAGCAATTGCCAAGATCATCTTCACTAAGTAAATTATGCGTGGAACTCGACCAAAACTCAATTCTTCGCGTGACTGGCCGATTGGATTATTATTCAGATACACAACAGCAAGAAAGAAGACCACCAATACTACACGCCAAGAACTCCATAACGCGACTTCTAATACAACACACGCACGAAGTTTATCTTCATGGAAATCACGAAACAGTTATGAACGAGTTGAGACAGAAATACTACATAATTGGACTAAGAAATGCAGTGAGAAGCATCATCCATAAATGCCAATGGTGCCGAGTAAATAAGCTTCGCCCAACCAAGCCGCAAGAGGGCGCTTTACCACCAGAAAGGTTAAATAATAATACGCCACCATTTAACTGCTCCGCGATAGATTATTTTGGACCCATGACAATAACTATCGAACGCAGACGAGAGAAAAGATGGGGTGTGTTAATTACATGCTTAACCACGCATGCTATACACCTAGAGCTAGCAGCAAGCCTAACACCATCATCGGCTATAATGGCATTACGCAGATTCATGGCGCGAAGAGGAACGCCTACGACAATATATTCCGACAACGGAACTAACTTCGTACGAGCGAACAAAGAACTACAAGCCGCTGCCGAAGAAGTGAAACACTACGCCACAAGCAGAGGAATAGTATGGAAGTTTATACCACCGGGGGCGCCACACATGGGCGGCGCTTGGGAGCGTATGATTAAAACCGTAAAAGCTTCACTATTCACGGTTTTGAAGGAACGCGCGCCACGAGAAGAAACACTACACACTCTGTTGTTGGAAGTAGAGCACATCGTAAACTCGCGCCCACTAACGCCTGTTCAACCAGATCTCAACAAAGAAGCTCTGACGCCGAACCACTTTCTAATAGGACGATCTTGTGGTGTAACGCCTATAGGAAACTTCAACACTGAAGACGCGAACGGCCACACCTGGAAAGCAGCGCAGAGCCTTGCAGAACAGTTCTGGAAACGATGGACCAAAGAAATACCTACCACTAATATTACCAAGACGACCAGCCGACTCTCAAGGTCACCTAGAACCAAAAATCGGTGACATTGTCTTAATCGCAGATGGAAATGCACCCAGAGGTCAATGGCAGCGAGGTCAAGTGATCAGCGTCAACCCAGGCCCAGACTCCAAGATACGCGTAGTCGAAGTACGCACCAACACCAGCATCCTGCGAAGACCCACGTCACGGCTCGTCGTTCTGTCCCGATCATAACCCTCACCAGCAACCGCACCTGCCCAGCACGATCACCTCCACGAAGAAAGTGTTGGCACACTGGGGGGAGACTGTCGGCGATCGACCGGATGCGTCAATGTAAATACTTAGGCTTAGGTTTTATTTTCAATTTTCTATTTGTTCTTAAAATTACGTAGGCTTAGGTTTTACTCTCAATTTTCTATTTGTTCTTAAAAAGTACGTAGGATTAGGTTTTGAATTTGCATTTTTTACTTTTTCTTAAATTACCTAGGATTAGTTTGCTTATTATCTCTAAATTGCTATAATTTTATATTCAATTCCTTTGTTCGTCTTTGAGTTCATAATTATTTTTGTACAAATTCAACCAAGTTACGATTTTTATTATTATTGTAAATAAAGTATATAGGAAGTTCTCAGACCACAGTTCCCTTACGCCCGCATGAGCGAGCCTAATTTTATTGGTAAAAAATCCAGCGCTCTCATTGAATTTGGTTGACCGTTTTTACTATGAGTCGCGATCTATTTTTCTGAAAATCGCATGTCTAAATAATTAAAGTAGCATGATTTTGACTATGTAATGTAATAGATGTAGGTAAAAAACAGATAATATCAAAGTTTCAGATAAGAGAATGTAATATTATAGGCGCTAGGCAGGAAATAAAGATTACCCATTTCCCTTCCTATTTCCAGTTCCCAAGTTCTATTTGCGCACGAAATAAGTAGTTATTTCAAATAAACTATAATTATATTCGTCATTACCCATGTTTTTTACAATAATTTAGCTAGAAAAAACTATGTAAAGATAGGAAATAAAGTTTCGAGAAACAATAATGAGGCAGGAATTCACAAATATATTGTATTTTATTACTAGAATCGTTACAAATCTTATTAGATTATTATGTTTGACATAATTTTACTCGAATTCTATGTTAAATGTATTTTGTGGCAAATTCCAATAAATCGAAACCCTATTGCTCTCTCGCTCTTTTCCCCCCCGCGCGGCTTCCACCCCGCGAATAGTCCGAAATTAGATATAAGCCGGGCCAATCCCGGCGAGTTGTGTCATTCCAATTAGAAGCAAGCTAGAGAGCAAGAGGCTTCTTACAAGAAACCGGCGTTTCAATTACATACCCCCTATAGCTCAGTCATATTAGGGCAATTTTTGACCAAAGTTGGACATTTAAAATTACTAAGCGGGACCTTTAGGAATATGTTCGGACACCTTCCGGGATGATGCTCAAAAAAGTCCCAGGACCTCCTTAGTGGGATACCCTGGAAATCCTGGAAAAACTAGAATTTCAAGGAAATTCTTGGAGCGTACCTAAGATTGTTATAAATAACGCATTTTTTTTTTACATACAAGACATCTGAGTTTTTAATTTTATTATCCAATACATTTAGTGTCAAAAAACCTGGAAAACCTGGAAAACCTGGAACTGAAAGGAAAAAGTTAGGATTGGTTTAGAGCAATGGCAGAACGGCGTTTTTTAATCCTAAAGGTCTTTCTATTTTTCTTAATAATGTTGACGTCAAATATTTTCCATTCCAGAACACCTGGAAGTTACCTTGGAGCGAGATAAAAATAGTCAAAAAATAAGATGCTTTAAAAGCTTTTTTCATTCTTATGCATTTATTGCGCTCTACGCAATCCATTGCCTCTACAAGTACAGGATTCCTGGAAATCCTTGTTTGTCACGTTTAACTTTTCATATTACAGGTACCTTATTATTCGTCTGAAATGAGTGAGGAATGTACTGATATGATATTTTATTGTAAGTAAGTAAATCCACTTAATTCTAAAAGATTTCTTTTTATTACAGCTAGCAGAAGTCTCCAGCACTGCTCAGTTCCATATCAGTGTCTGAAAAAAATAAGTATATTAGAAAAAAAAATAACACATCCTGTAAAAGAGGAAAGAGACGTGACTATGTATGTTCGTTGACGTACCAGCACACGGGATCGGCTCAAGGTCTCCATCCGGATCGTCGTCGTTGTCCTCGTCCTCTACTCTTAACGTATTACTACGTCCATGCCCCGCGCAGTACCCACAGATGTTCAAGCATACCACCTTGTGCCTTCTGCATGAACAGTTTCTGGTTTCGCACCCTTGTGTGCAGTTGCATGAGACCATCTCGAGAAGGCGGTCTGGCGCCGGCTTATTTCGGTTAGTCACTGGGCGTAAGTGGCCTTCCTCGTCCTTCTCGAATCCCCAATCAGTGGGAGGTACAGGTTTGTCTGCATGTAGGGTAGACTTCGGCGTTGCGCGCAAACTGTTCATGCAGAAGGCACAAGGTGGTATGCTTGAACATCTGTGGGTACTGCGCGGGGCATGGATGTAGTAATACGTTAAGAGAAGAGGACGAGGACAACGACGACGATCCGGATGGAGACCTTGAGCCGATCCCGTGTGCTGGTACGTCAACGAACATACATAGTCACGTCTCTTTCCTCTTTTACAGGATGTGTTATTTTTTTTTTCTAATATACTTATTTTTTTCAGACACTGATATGGAACTGAGCAGTGCTGGAGACTTCTGCTAGCTGTAATAAAAAGAAATCTTTTAGAATTAAGTGGATTTACTTACTTACAATAAAATATCATATCAGTACATTCCTCACTCATTTCAGACGAATAATAAGTACCTGTAATATGAAAAGTTAAACGTGACAAACAAGGATTTCCAGGAATCCTGTACTTGTAGAGGCAATGGATTGCGTAGAGCGCAATAAATGCATAAGAATGAAAAAAGCTTTTAAAGCATCTTATTTTTTGACTATTTTTATCTCGCTCCAAGGTAACTTCCAGGTGTCCTGGAATGGAAAATATTTGACGTCAACATTATTAAGAAAAATAGAAAGACCTTTAGGATTAAAAAACGGCGTTCTGCCATTGCTCTAAACCAATCCTAACTTTTTCCTTTCAGTTCCAGGTTTTCCAGGTGTTGGTGGGGCCGCGGGCGTGACAACACTAAATGTATTGGATATTAAAAATAAAAACTCAGATGTCTTGTATGTAAAAAAAATTGCGTTATTTATAACAATCTTAGGTACGCTCCAAGAATTTCCTTGAAATTCTAGTTTTTCCAGGATTTCCAGGGTATCCCACTAAGGAGGTCCTGGGACTTTTTTGAGCATCATCCCGGAAGGTGTCCGAACATATTCCAAAAGATCCCGTTTAGTAATTTTAAATGTCCAAGTTAAAACCTAATTTCACTGTACTACTACGGAGTAGTACCTAGTCGGAGAAAGGGTATGTCGGCGTCTCTATGAGACAGTGAAAGGGCCGACTGAAGGGTGGTACAGTAATTCGAGGTAATACGGTGGTACTTGGCAGCGGTACGACGGTGGTACAACGGCGGCGGCGGCATAGCGACGAGACAACGGCGGCGACTTCAACGGGGCCTGTGGATTCCCTGGCCTGCGGCGTGTCGACGGAGCGACGGCTAGACCCTGCGAAGCAGACCTAAGTTCTCTATGTTTCAAGATCCGCTAGGAAGATCTGATCGTTTGGTCTGCTGAATTATCGAAGGCGCAAGGGTAGAACGGTGCGGACTGGGCGGTGGATCTTTCATAGTAATACATCATAATGATGATGTTACAATTTATGTAAATAAGGAATATTAATAGCCATATTAAATTCCTACGCTTTCAACTAGATTTATATTTTATTTTTAACTTTTTAGTGTAGGTTAGGACCTTGAAGGCGGTTATACAGGGCGTCCCATGGCTATGCCACATGGAGGGAAAGTACCTACCTTAAATATTGTAGATAGAACATTTTACTGAAAGAAGACATTGTTTTATTTCTGACAACTATTAAAACTGCATTAATACATTTTTTAATAATTACATGGTTGAACTGGGAATCGAACCCGCTATACGAGGAAAAAAAGCATCCTGTAGTTTTATCACACCGATCGAAAGGTTTTATCATAAGGATTATTTTTTGCTAAATAACATAGTGTCAGAAATGAAAGGAAGACTATGAATTTTAACATTTTTAATACCAAATTTATCAATTTTATCAAATGCTCAAAATTATCCTCAAGCTGTTAAATACAAAGTCGCACTCTTTTGATTATTTCACTCGATGTCAATTTTTTTATCTTATTGTGGTGGATATTTAGAATAATATTACGTCTTAGTTCTGTTTGTAGCTCGTGGACACTTTCATACCGGTTCTTGTAAACTAAATTTTTTACATAACCCCATAAAAAAATATCGAACGTGGTTAGATCTGATGATCTCGGCGGCCACATCAAATGTTAAAATTCATAGTCTTCCTTTTATTTCTGACAATATGTTACATAGCAAAAAATAATCCTTATGATGAAGCCTTTCGATTGGTATGATAAAACTACACGGTGTATTTTTTTTTCTCGTGTAGCGGGTTTGATTCCCGGTTCAACCATGTAATTATTAAAAATGTATGAATGCAGTTTTAATAGTTTTTAGAAATAAAATAATGTCTTCTTTCAGTAAAATGTTCTATCTACAATATTTAAGGTACTTTCCCTCCATGTGGCATAGCCGTGGGACGCCCTGTATATATTTTTTAAATTATCTTTCTCTCTTAAAAAGAACATAACCATATAATTTTATTTTTTTGTTCCTCTGTCTGTTTGTCTGTTTGTACGGGCTAATCTCCTATAGTTATATAGGGATAGTTCAAAATTACTACGCAAAAGTCGGAAAACAATGCGGGCGTAGCCGCGGGCAGACAGCTAGTGTTATATATTTTCAATCTACTCATTATACTCTTTCATTTGATACCCCACACGGTTACTTTTTTATTATTTTTTTCGTCATTATATATGAGGTTTGAGGATGCTCGGCTAGAACGGAAACCTACCACGCTCGCTCGTGACAACATGTACTTTTATGTAGCTAAAGGTCTCTAGAACACAAATCAATCAACAGTTGGCGGTACGCAATTTTTTTAAACGAATCTCCTCTGAGAGTCCGCTCTACTAGCCACTTGGCCAAATAATGACGCTCTCGGTTGACGGCTTAGCAATCACTGAAAGGACACACTCGGTCAACGGTCTTGAGCACTTTCCCAAAAGTCTCTCGGAAAATAATAAATAAATCGAAATTCCCGTAAAAATATAATTTCAGTCGAACAGCTTGTGTGGAAAACTATATTTAAAGTTTCTGAAAAATGATTTTAAAGAAATTTGACCAGGGCACCTAAAAGCGCGGTTATTGACAAATTGTATCACAATTCGCGCAACACTTTCGCAATGGGGCGACTTGCAGATGATTGCCGATATTGATTAATTAATAGCGTAAAATATCCGGGTGCGGTTCATTTCGTATAAAAACAGATAATATAATTTCAAAAGACATAACGTTATTTTCATATAACACTTATTTGGGATAACGTTTATAAGCTATAATTTTAATTCATATAAAGTTCATTTGGTATAAAGTTCAGTTTTTATAAAAACATTTAGTATAACACTCATTTCATATAACATTCGTGTCACATAACCTTTATTTCAACTAATAATCATAAGATATAATGATCATTTTATATAAAATGCCAGATTATTTTTATTGAAAAAAAAAAACATTATTATTATATTAAAGTACAATTTAAATTAGAGCACCGTAATTCAGGGCGGGTGCGAGCGTAGCGAGCACGGAAATCCGGGGCACACCGACTTGGATAGGTTAGGTTGACATGTATGCATCCCTGCATGCTTTCTTGCATGCTTGCTTGCTTGCGTGCTTTCTTGCTTGCTTGCTTGCATGCTTGCTTGCATGATTGCTTGTTCGCACGTTTGCATGCCTGGATGCTTGCATGTGTCAAAAAATACAAAGTATCTGCGGTCGTTTACTTTTGAGTACAAATCAGGCATTATACGAAAAGTTTATTATGTCAGAAATTTTATACCCTCAAAAACAAAAATGGCGCAACTTCTATTCTGCCAGTAAACTCCACACGGACCGCTGACCGCTTTTTTTTTTTTTGCAACTTTTTTTGCAAGCTTTTGCAAGAACCAAAATTACTCTGCAACTATTATATTATTCTTGATGAAATTTGAGAATATTGCAGATAATTGATTGAACTATTTGTTTTTTGTTTGCTTTTTAGTATAAATTACGGTATATGACCCTATTTTTCATAGTAAATATCGAACAATGGAAAAAACTTACCATGATGCCGAAGTAAATTTTCGTAATTTTTTTCTAATTGGAAAACACATATATCTTATTAGAAATCTTTTTGGCACATCACTGATTCACTATAAAACACTTATTAGTCGAGTTTAGACCTCATTTGTGGTAAATTCTTGAATAAATTGTAAAATAAACACAACACTTCCACAACGCTCATACAATCTGTCACTTTCGAATTTTTTTTTTAAATTTTTTGTATTGGCACATAGTGAAATAAAAGTGCCAATAGATTGCTTCATAAACGCCCTACCATATGTCCATACACCGTACAAGCGATTTTTCCATGGTTTAGCCCGTAAAAAGCCGGTTTTAGAGTTGAGATTTCCGAGCACCTGTTTCTGCTCTAATGAGTTTATGGGTATTTCATAGGCGGCAGCACCTGTCTCTGCTCTAACGTGTTTGAGGGATAAATTGTCCGTTATGACAAATAATTATTAGTTAATATGAACATTATATGAAATAACTGTTATACCAAGTGAAATTATACTAAATAAAATTATATTAATGGTACATTATATCATTTGAATCGTTATACTAAATGTTTTTAGATCATATAAAATTATAGCACTTGAACGTTAGTTTATCTAAATTTATATCATATATTACACACCCAAAATATCCGATTGTAAAAGAAAAAGATGTAGTAATATTATTTAAAAACAAATGTAATGATAATGGTGTTTCACCTATCATTCGAATGTTAAGAGAACCCTTATCAAAATCATTTTACGTAAAATCCGAATCGTCTCGCATTATTCATAAAATCGTTTATGAAACTTTTCCCAGACCTTTCCTTTAGTCATAACGTCAGTGGAAAGGAAAAAATGCAAAAGCGCCAATTTGACCAAAATGTATAGGTACCTACAGGGTGTTACAAAAATACCCGTAAAGCTTTAAAGAGGTAAAAGGGTTGCTTGTAAGGAGTCTACTGACCAAATATGAGACCTGTAGTAAGACATTTTGACTTGATAATAAACTAAATGCAAAAAATTTTTTTTAAAAGAAGCTTTTATTTCAACGCTCTCTCAAAGAGAAGAAAATAATTTTATCCGCGATCTTCACCTTTCGTCGGCAAGAAGAAAACGGAGCAGCTTCCAGCCTTCAGATCCAGATTTCAAGAAATTCAAGATATCTCAAGAATTTCGCAAGATTACAAGATTTGCAGCAAACAAGATTTTCTTCAAGATTTAAAAATTTTAACTATCAACTTATAACCTCATTATATACAATTCATATGATCATAAAAGCTTGTCGCGCGATTTGTAAATAAAATAGTACAATTTACTAAATATTGGTAGGAATTAAACCTCGCGACAAGCTTTTATGATCATATGAATTGTATAGATGATTGTATATCAAATGAGGTTATAAGTTGATAGTTAAAATTTTTAAAAATAAAGAAGAAAAGAAAATAACTTCTTTTTAGAGCGTTGAAATAAAAGCATCTTTTAAAAAAGTTTTTACAATGCATGTGCTCGAAAAGAGCGTTTTCTAAGCAGCCAAACAGTGCGGAAAGTAGCACTTTTCCGCACTAGTGCTTTTTACTTTTCAGTTTTTTTTTTTTCCTCAGCCTGTCATTCAGCCACAACCTGACGTTTCAGTTTTTGAGATATTTTTACAAATTACTCAACTACCAATCGTTACTAATATAATGGGAACAATTAAAATAACAATTCAATAAACGCGTTTATAATTAGTATAATTACTTTAGAAATTAATTTTTATTGATAAATTACGTTCAAATATTAAATAAAAAATTTCGTGACTGAATACATTTTATTACTCATACCCTATAGCTATTTGCACATGCGCAGTAGATAATATTTTCAGCGCGCATGTATTTAAGAAGCCCGCCATTTTATAACGCCTTTTTAATATATTCAAGTGTTTGTTTTCTTGCACAATGCATAGTAAAATCTTGTATGATACACGTGCGAAAGATGATTTCCGACTCGTGTCGGCTTATACACTCGCTCGCTTTGCTCGCTCGTGAATAAAATGACACTCATCGGAAATCACATACTTTCCGCACTAGTATCATTTAAATAGCTATTTTGCATTTAATTTATTTTTTACTTTTTAGCTATCGCACGTTACATTATTTTTCAAGTAACGATCCCTTTCATTTGATATCCCATATTGTAGAAGTGCATTAAAAATAACTACTCCGCCATCTTGGATAGCCTGCCATATTAGATTTTGAGTGACGTCACATACCATATCGTGCATTGTCATCCAAACTAAACGTGTATACAAAATTTCAGCTCAATCGGTTGAAGATATCTACTTCAAAATTGAGTTCAAAGATTCCAACCGAACAAACTTACACACCTACATACATTGCAAGTTAAATAAAAGCTGACGAAAATATTAGTATGTCGGAAATAGGGCAAAAGAAAAGAGGGTGGTGGGTGGCAAAGGCGAATAAACAAAGGGAACCCGCGAAGGGATAACACGCGGGAATACGTTAAGCGTGGGCGTATGCTACAATAACTTTTAGAGAACCATCGTACACTATCTTTGTCAGGACTACCCCAATTTGTCATCACTATTGAAACAGACTTTACCAACTATATCGGATTCCATCACAATTTGGAACACACTATACCACCATAGACTCGGTTGCTTGTTATCATGAACGATCGGGACCTAATCAATCCCTAAAAGGGGTTTAGGTAGATCCGAGCACCATCAAAATGCCATAAGGGGAAACTGGCATGGATAACACTGAACAATTACAAACTGGCCAACCAAGGGGCCTCCCCGCCCGGACCTTATGTAACTCGACCATATTACAGTTACCTACTCTACCCGCGGTCATGATAACAATGCCATAGCTAACACCATACGAATATCACATAACCTAGCCAACCTTGCTAGCGACACGATAAATTAGATCACTTTACTCACGGTTTACAGACACCACTGGACTGTGGTACAAACAATATTCCAACGACCATTATTTCAACATACATCCAGATCTCACATCGAATCACACATCACAAAACACACCGAACTAGTACGTCCACCAGAATCACAACATATCCCTGACACACAAAGTTATCAACGCGGCTGCAGATCTACCCAGAGGGCTCGCCCGCCCTAAGCAGCGCTATTTATGTGATTGAACCACCCGGTCCCACTCCCGGTAGTAGGGCCTCCTGTCAAACGTCACCGCGCCTACTTCGCTCCGGTCAACTATATCGATTCTACCCTCTGATACTCGAGAACGTAAAATAAAAACTGCACGTCGATTCTCTAAAATCCGAACAAGAACTCGCATCTCACTTCCATGACCGCTCTCCCTTCGAACACGAACCCGCCTGACCTTGGTTTGGCATTCTGTAAACATCCTTATCGCTCTTGCGATGTGAAGTGACCGTCGAGATGTCTTTCTAGTGCGTAGTGCTAAGAAAACGTCAACCGGTCTTTATCGGTTTTTTGTTTTTTGTTAAATTTATTACAGCCAGTACAAAAAATATAAGTTAAACACTTTAAATGATAACAGAGTGATATATTTTATAGAATACAAGCATAAGTATGCTTTAAAACATATTAAATAACAAAACCTTAAGTTGTTTGGCTGTATGAGTTTGTCTTTGCTCTCAAAGAATTAACAACTTAAAAAAAAAGATTGTTTGTGCTGTGAAGTTAATTAATGACTTGGTTAATTTGTTCACATTTTGTTTTTGTGATAGGTATACCTAATTTGATTAATGCGTGTATTGAATATGAAGTAAGTTAATTTCTTACTATATTGATGGTAGAAATGGTAAACAGGTATTTTTTTTTCACACTAACAGACAACAACATTTTTTCAGTACAAGCGAATAGTTCATCTTCATCTGTCTACCTGGACTTGACGAAAGATATATCGCACACTCAAAATATCAAAGAACAGAGTTAAACAGTCTGTAGATATGGGTAACTCGTGCAGATAGTGAACCAAATTTTGTAAGTACCTAATTTACCTATTGTTACTTCTCAGAAACTGTTCAATACAACATATAGATACATAGTTAGCTTCATATAAGCATATGTCAAATGACGTTTTCAGTCAGTCATCACCTAGCTAACGAATAGTAACGAATCATCAACACCTTGTACCTCTTTCGTTATTATAATTGTAGCCTAAAATACAGTTCCTTTAAATTATATCTTTATGTGGTTTTACTACACACCAGCACCCCACATAAAATTGGTCCTTCGAATCGTTCGTTGGAGGTCCAATTGGGAGTTGGTTCGGTAAGCGGTGTGACTCAAAAAATTTCTAACCGCCATTGTTGTGCTGACCGGTAGTGAACTTTAAAAAACGTGGCTGCTGTTTATTGTATATCAATGAACATTGCATAAACTGTTCAACTGTGGATGTTTCGTAAAGGTATCTGCTATAAGTAGGTACCGGAAAGTAGGTGTGGGACTGATTCGCGTGGTCATTGTGGTGCGTTGTGGTGCGTTGCTGCAAAAGTGACATTTTTTCATGCGGATTATTATAACAAAGTGCCATTATAAGCCTAAAACTTTCATTTTAATTACGAAAGGACATTTCCAGAATCCATTAATAGGTGCTAAACGTTGTGCTTAAAAGTTGGACAGATCGCGGGTGAACATTTTTCAGTGCGGCGGACATTTTCGTTGATCGAAAAGGAATCTACTCAAAAAATTCCCAACAGCATAATCATTGTATCTTTCATCATAATTTTCAGGAAGAAGTTATTTTCTGTCTACCTGTATTTAAGAATTCAGAGTGAGTTCTTACAGCGCCATCTTGAAGACGCATGCTGAACACTTGGCAAGTCGAATAACCGAGAAACATTCGAGTTATCACGGTAACTCGGATTGGTGAGACAAGGACGGAGAGAGGGTTGCGTTGGCGCATCAAAGCGAGACAACAAATTGCAAGTGCGCGTGAGTGAATAAGCGTGCCTGCTGCCGTGGACGCCGTCTGCAAGACAAAAAGAGTCAGCGAGTCGAACGCGTCTCGCACATTTCCTGCATTTCTTCTAAAAGCCGCACTACACTCTCGACAAAATCCGAGAGCCGAAAGGGACGCGGTTATGCGTTAGAATGAGATGCAAATACACCGCGCCCACTCTTGCGCATAACTGCGTCCCTCGTATTGGCCATGTCTCGTCCAGTTTTGTGGAGAGTGTAGTGCGGCTTTAAGCCGTAGCAATTTGTCAGCGATCCTCCATTTTGTTTTGTTTGTGCCGCGCGTGCTTGCACGGGCACGAATTTTTATCAAATTTCATTTAAAATTTCATTTAAAATAATAATATAACATCATGAGTGACGAATTAAACCGTCTCATAATAGCCAGTGCTCAAGCAAAGGGCACTATAACAAAATTGTATAATTTCTCAAAAAATGTAACCGACTTGCAGCAGTCTTCCGTAAGTGCTATAAGGGTAAAAATAGAAAGGTTAAAAATTGCCTTTGACGAGTTTAAAGAACTAACCGTTGATATTCGTCTTTTAGATTCGACCAAGGCCGACAAGTTCGACGAATATGAGGACAAATTCCTACTTGCAATGTCAGCCTTTCAGGAAAAGGTTGAAGCCTCGTCGGGTTCCCCCGGTGGTGGCAGCAACAGTCGTTCATTGGCACCGATAAGTATAAACAAGTACGGTGGACAAATGGATAAATACAATGATTTCATCACCCTATTTAAAAGTGTGATTGATACTAATTTAAACTTGTCTTCTAGTGATAAATTTTACTATTTAAAGTCGCTTTTAATAGATGAAGCTGCTGAATTAATTCAGCATTTGCCATTAAGTGAGGAAAACTACTCAGTAGCCTTAACACTTCTTGATGAAAGATACAGCAACAAAAACCAGTTAATAAATCATCACATAAATTCAATATTAGACTTAAATTCCATAACAAAATGCACAGCTGTCTCCTTAAGGGACATTGTTTCAAAAACAAGACAGCATTTAGGGGCTTTGCACACTATGAAAGTGCCTACAGAGCATTGGGATTTAATTGTTATTTGTATATTACAACGCAAACTCGATCAATACACACTAAGAAGTTACTATTTAGAGCTGAAAGGTGAATTACCAAATCTTGACTCTTTGTTTAAATTTTTAGAGCAGCGAGCTACAGCGCTTGAGACAGTAACTAGCAACAGTCAACATGGTGAAGTGGGCAAAGGTCGCAGGATTTCGGTGAGTTCGGGAGCTGCCACTTCCAGCAGTGACAAACCTATATTATGTAAGTTTTGTAACTCTAAGACTCACAGACTGCATCAATGCGAACAATTTGCACTGATCTCTTCATCAGACCGGATTAAGTTTGTAAAATCAAATAAATTGTGTCAAGTCTGCTTAAAGCCTCATGCAAACAAGTGTAAGATATATCTTAGGTGTACAATTTGTAAAGAAAAACATAATAGCTTACTGCATTCTGAAACACAAGTGACGGCTTTGTCTATGAAAAGGTGTGATGATATTTTGCTACCTACTATAAAGGCTTAGAGCAACGCCGGCCTTCCGTACCGGAAGGGAGTACGCATAGCGATTTTACTCTAGGCAAATTTTTCTGTCATTTTTTGGGGGGGGAAATGTGCACACAAGTGCAGTTCCGCATCCTTACATACAAAACAAATCACTGTAAAGACGACACTACAGTAACAATTTAGTGTACGGATGAAGTCATGTCATAACTCACACATTGTCTCGTTTTACCATAGCAACCATAGAATTACGTTGCCATAGCACGTATCAAGCGACTTCTCGCCGAAAGTCGGATTTATCGCGCGACCGACCTGTTTTTTGTACTGGCGGGCGGATTAGATGTTGCTGAACAAATCCGTCAACAAATAAGAATACAATTTGGGAATTTCGAATTTAACTGTATTAAATAGCTATAATACGATATGAATTTACTTATATGTGAAATGTAACACTATCTTTTTGTAAACTTGATGTACCAGACCTCTTTTTACAGCAAAAAACAGAGTAATTAGGTATTTTTGATACTACGGCTGTTCACTTGCGTGACTAGACTCGGTCTACGAAGAGATCCGACCGCAACTGGTTTTTATAAACGCTCATGCCCATTGGGCATTAAACGGCATGTACCATTGACAGAGGGGTAATGTGTCGTATGGCTACTCCCTTCCGGTACGGAAGGCCGGCGTTGCTCTAAGTATAAAGGTGAAGCTGGTTGATAAGCATGGGAATGAGTTTTATGTAAGGGCCTTGTGCGATTCAGGCTCTCAAGCTTCTTTTATTTTGTCAAATGTGACAGAAAAAATAAATTGTAAGTTGTTTAATAAATCAACTTATGTGTCTGGCATTTGTGAAGGTTCTAATAGGATAACCCAGCATGCAACTCTGGATATTTCTTCAACTATTAATGATTCTAAGCTAAAAATAACCTGCTGCGTGGTACCTAGCATTGTTTGTGATATGCCTCAATTTAATATTGATTTAAAAAATCTTGAAATTCCATCTCATTTAAAATTGGCTGATCCTGAGTTTTACCAATGCAACAAAATAAGCATTTTATTAGGCTGTGACATTTTCTTTAAAATTTTATTGCGTGAACATTTTCCTGCTACTGCAGAAGGTTTATACCTTCATAACACTACCTTCGGCTTTGTGGTGGCTGGCAAGGTGCCACACCCTGCTTACAAGGTCTGCTCTTCAGTGGTGAACCAGGTAAGTGTTGGCGGAGTAAGTATCGAACAGAATAAAAAAGCTTCAACTTTAAGCAAGCGACTTTATAATAAAAAAAATACTGAACAGCCGTTAACATTAGGCCAGGGCTGTGACAGTGTAGGTGAAGGTCTGATTCAATTAGAAAAAACAATGCAAATGTTTTGGAAATGTGAGGAAGTCGCTGAGATTTTCAAAGAGGATAGCTCAGAACAAAAACTTGCTGAATCGATTTTCAAGGACACTGTAGTCTTGAAAGACGGCAGATTTCAGGTGGACTTGCCTCTGAAGCAGAGTTTAAATAAATTGGACATGGGCTACTCGCTGTCAGGTGCGCGCAAGCGTTTTGAAAACCTGGAGAAGAGGTTAGAAAAGGATCCAGTACTCTTTCAAAAATATACAGATTTTATTCAGGAATATCTGTCTTTAGGGCATGCCAAATATACATATAAATATAGAGTTATATGATAATAAAAGCAAACAAGTTTATTATTTACCCCATCATCCTGTTATTAATGAAAATAGCAAGACTACAAAGTTGAGAGTGGTTTTTGACGGGTCTATGCCCACAAGCTTAGGGTTCTCTCTAAATGACATGCTTTTAAATGGTCCATGTGTGCAAAATGAATTGTTCAATATTCTTATTTTGTTCAGGTTATACAAATATGTACTTATTGCTGACATACAAAAAATGTTTAGGCAAATTAAATTGAATCCTTCACATTGCCAGTTACAAAATATTTTATGGAGAGGTGCTCAAGGAGACCTCCAATGCATTCAATTGCAAACAGTTACCTACGGGTTAAAAAGCTCAACTTTTTTGTCAACAAGGTGTCTGACTGAGTTAGCTTATTTATATAAGGATAAGTATCCTTTAGCCTCATCTATTTTATTAAATAATACCTATGTAGATGATGCAAATATAGGCAGTAATAGTCTAAATCAATTAATTGAAATTAAAGGGCAGTTAATAAACTTGCTTAGTTTAGGGGGTTTTACATTGCACAAATGGTGTTCAAATAATAAAGAAGTTTTGAAAGATATTCCATCAAACTTACAAAATTTATCTGAAGTAGATTTATGTAAAGGGGAAATTCCATGTGTAAAAACACTGGGTGTTACATATAACATAAACTCAGATACACTTAACATCAGCAGTCCTCCTCATAAAATACTAGATACCTACACAAAGAGGCAGGTATTGAGCTTCATTAGTAAACTATTTGATCCCTTGGGTTTAGTGGGACCAGTTATAGTTGTAGCTAAAATCATCATGCAAAAGTTATGGTTAGCTAACATTTCCTGGGATTCTCCTGTTCCAACAAGCTTAAACAAAGATTTTAAGGTATTTGCTCAAAATTTAACAAATATGGGTACTATCAAGGTAGACAGGAACACAAACACAGACAAGGTTAATGTCATGGAGTTAGTAGGATTCTCAGATGCATCAAATAAGGCTTATGGCTGTTGTGTTTCTTTGAGAACTATAGGCAAAAATAATGTTGTTGATATTAACTTATTATGTTCCAAATCAAGGGTAAATCCCATCAAACCCTTAAGTACCTACACCACGGTTAGAGCTGAACAGTGCCTTGTTATTGGCCAAATTGAGCAGCAAGCTATATATGCAGTTGGCTATTGCTGGGTTTCAAGTTAAGACACATTTATATACTGATTCTCAAGTAGTTCTTGCTTGGTTAAATACCGAGCCTGCCAAGCTGTCTGTCTATGTGGCAAACAGAGTAAAGGCAATTAATGATATGACTAGAAATTTTAGTTGGTCTTATGTGCACACATCTGAGAATCCTGCGGACTGCTTATCCAGGGGTGTAGAAGCTCATTTATTAAAAGAAAATAGTCTTTGGTGGCATGGACCACAATTTTTAAAAGATGCTAAACACTCTCATACTTCCCATGCTTTGGAGCCTCCTTCTGTGCTTCCAGAAATGAAGGTTTCTGCTGCTATTACTGCAGAAAAAGAAAGCAGTAATGGCAGCGGAAAATTCAGTAATACAGAGGATATTTATTTAAAATATTCAGACATTAATAAAATGAAGCGCATGGTTGCTCTTTTATACAGATTTTTTAATAATTGCAGAGTAAAAAAGGAGAAGAGAGAGATAGGTAGTTTAACTTCGAAAGAAGTAGACACATCATTAAAGGTTATTCTAAAGCTTGAACAGCAAAGGTATTTCAGTGAGGAAATCAAAGATTTATTATTAAAACAGCCTATTAAATCTAATTTAAGAACCCTGGCTCCGTTTCTGGATGCCCACGGTCTCTTGCGTGTTGGGGGAAGACTCCAGCATGCCCATATACCCTATTATCAAAGACATCCAATAATTTTACCAAAAAAGTCAGCTGTTACCCATGCAATTATACTAGATGAGCATAAGATTCTTTTGCATGCTGGTCATAAGCAAATGCTAGCTAGCCTAAGTCAAAGGTATTATATTGTTAACGGGCTCAGAGTGATTAAGCATGTAGTCCACAAATGCATTATATGCTTCAGGCTTAAAGCGAAAGCGTCACAGCAACTCATGGGTTCTCTTCCTGCTGACAGAGTAAACCCCACCAGACCATTTGAAAGGGTAGGCATTGATTTTGGTGGTCCTTTTTCAATTAAAATGCACCGGGTCAGAAAACCTATAATTTATAAGGCTTATATTCTATTATTTGTATGCTTTATTACCAAGGCAGTACATATTGAATTAGTTTCCAGCATGACCACTGATTGCTTTTTACAGGCTTTGAAAAGATTTATCTCACGTCGAAATAAACCTTCAGTAATACATTGTGACAATGCATCCACCTTTAAGGGTGCACAAAACCAATTAAATGAGTTATATTTGTTGCATTCCAATAAGGTCCATCAGGACAAGGTACTTAGATTTGTCTCAAATATTGGGATAAAATTCAATTTTATTCCGGCTTACTCACCTGTCTTCGGCGGGCTGTGGGAGGCTGGCATTAAAAGTGCTAAATATCATATAAAAAGGGTGGTTGGTCAGCAAATTTTAACATATGAGGAATTAAATTCAGTAGTCATTCAAATAGAAGGTATTTTAAATTCGCGTCCACTACTATCACTTCCTACAGTAGATCCAAATGATATGTCATGCTTAACACCAGCACACTTTTTGACAGGTACCTCTTTAACCACCTTCCCTGAAGTTGATGTCGCAGATGTTCCTATAAATCGTTTGTCCTTCTGGAGGCAGTGTACGCGCATGATTCAATGTTTTTGGAAAACTTGGTCCAAGCAGTATTTGACTCAATTACAAAATAGACCAAAGTGGCATAAAAGTCTTCCAAACATTGAACCGGGCACCTTAGTATTGATAAGGGAGGATAACACATCCCCCCTAGTGTGGCCAATGGGTAGGATAGATGCGGTTTTTCCGGGGTCTGATGGAAAGGTCAGGGCCATAAGTGTAAGAACTGCTAAAGGGTCAATAATTCGCACTGGTCTGATGAAAGTCTGTGTTTTACCTATTAATGACAATCTACTGTAAGTGGTGGCACCAAGCTCATTGTGACTACTGTTTAAATTCATGTTTATTGCAAATAAACGTAGTCTTCATGTTAATAAAAAGTCTTAAATATTTACATAAGCATGCTATTTTATATATTAGTGTTTATAAAACGGTTATTAGTTGAATTTGATAAAGGTTTGAGCCTCGTTGGCACGCGCGGCGCAAACAAAACAAAATCTTTTAGTATTAGGTTTTGTAATGTAAATGTAACAAACTTAGGATTAAGCTTGTAAGTGTAAACTGTTTATGGTACACAGATGTTGGTATAAAAGTTATTTTATCTTCTCGTAGCCCTTGATGCATTTATGTCCCTAAATAGGCGTAATTATAAGTGATGGTAAGAGACACCAATTTTTATTTTTAAGTGTATCACAACTTCTCGTAGTCCTCGATGCATTTATGTTTTGTTATTCAAAATGTAGGTGATGGCAAGAGTATTGTGGTTTTTATGTGTATTAGCAGTACCTAGTAAGTCAAATTAAAACATTTAATGTCTCTTCCTGCTATTGTTACTATAAGCTGTAATTAAGTACTTACACCTTAAATAAAAAAGCTTTGCTAATTTTCCTTACGATTAAATTAGTATTAGCCATTAAAAACGCTAAGTTGGCTTATCTTATTTAGTTTTACTAAATTCATTATAAGACAAAATAAGTGTTTGTTATAATAAGTTAAGTTACAAACAGAATGTTGATCCCTTTATTGTTATTGTTTACAAGTTTGATATTTAGTAAAACACGAAATTTGTCTAGCACAAAATAAGACTTGATTTTTTTACTTAAGTATACGTAATGTATGAACATTCTGTGCTAACTTGTCACATGTTAAACATTGGTGTAGGGTATGAATGAAACAAAAATAGGTTTTTGTTTACATTTAATGTATTTTCTGCATTAATTAGTGTAGTAATTGTTAACAGTTTTGATATTTAGTAAAAACACTTATGTTTTCAGCTTTTTGTCCTGCTTGGCAGTTATGTTCAATACAACATATAGATACATAGTTAGCTTCATATAAGCATATGTCAAATGACGTTTTCAGTCAGTCATCACCTAGCTAACGAATCATCAACACCTTGTACCTCTTTCGTTATTATAATTGTAGCCTAAAATAAGTACAGTTCCTTTAAATTATATCTTTATGTGGTTTTACTACACACCAGCACCCCACAGAAACACTTCAGTGTGCGTTACCCCAGCCAGATTTTGTCGAAAATCACATTTTTTTTGAAGTAGATAATTAGAAGTCCAGCTTCTTCAATTGTTGTGCTGATTTTTAAATTTGTTTTGCTTATGGTTTTTTAGTTATTTGACAAAAACAGATCTGGCTGGCGTAACGTTACCCCAGCCAGATGTTTTGTTAATTCAAGGGTTTATTGAAATAAATTTTAGGTACATAATTAGTATTCTGAACGAGGTAAATGTTGCCACAAAATTTGAATTTGTATCGTTTATGGTTTCGGAGATATTCAAAATCCTGCTGGGGTAACGTTTACGTGTTCGCTGTATCTCCGAAACGGCTAAGCGAATATGTATAATTTTTTGTACACAGCTTCTATGAATTTGTTATAATTTGTTTGCCAATAAAGAAAAACAAAATAATGCACCGTTTAGAAGTATTTTAATTAATAAAAAAACTCAAAAATAGGTCCTAGCTCTTCAAAAAAGAGCTCTGAAGCCTTATTTGAAACGTCATTTTATAGCTTACAACTGCCTTCAAATGTTTGTAAATTTTCATTAGAATCCTGTAGGTATTTATTAAGTTACAACGATATTTAATTCAGTTCTCGTAACGATGCGCTCCGGAGATTTTAAGCCTCCGATTTACTGAGTTCCTTGTGGATTTAAAAGTTGAATAAGATATCATTAATTAGTATTTTAGTTCAATTTTCTACCTGTAAAATTTCAGCGTAATACGATTTGTAATTACCGAGATAATTAAAAGAAAGACATTAGGTAGTGCATGATCATGGCAACCCGACCAAGTATAGATGGTTACGAAAAAGCGGCCGCGTAGTACTTTATACTAACTTTTGAAATTAATAGGATAGGTAGTTTTAAACGTAAAGTACAGTTACGTACAGAAGTGTAAAACGAAAACAATATCATCTTAATTTGAGTATTTTTATTTACAAATCATGTCTTATAAACTTACAAAGAAAAATGCGAAGTACCTAAACACTTTAATTTAGTTATATATTTTCTCATAGCAGCATAATAAATGTTGCATTGGCTCAACATAATTATAAATTAACTTCAAAAAGATTAACATTGATTTTCAAATCATGAACTAACAATCTTTGACTAACTCTATCGAGCGAAAACTACGAGTTCAGACAAACAAGCACCCCATCCGCCCTCCGTCCCTCGTCCCAAGGACGCGTTATCGACGCTCTCTTTCTTTCTTCAGTAAGTTGCAATGATGTCGTCTCATGTGCATAACTGTGAAGAACATAGAACACGCGCGAATGCAGCGCGCTAAGTACAAAGTCTTCTATCTCTATCTATATTATTTTAAAACTGCAACGGGACCGTGTTTGTGCCAATTAAATATTTCACTATTTTGTTAATAAATATATAAGTTTAGCGCTTACGTCACAACAGGTTAAATAAGATAGGTAATGAATAGTACAGTATTTTAAGTAGGTAACATAAATAAGTAGACACAAATTAAAAATATATAATTTAATTCATTTCAAGATATATACTATGCTATAGGCTGAATAGTTTAATTCTGTACGCGACTGTATTGAGCATGTAGCGTTATTATACTATACGTTTTAAAAGGTAGGCATAAAGTACTACGCGGCCGCTTTTTTGTAACCATCTATACTTGGTCGGGTTGCACTACCTAATGTCTTTCTTTTAATTATCTCGGTAATTACAAATCGTATTACGCTGAAATTTTACAGGTAGAAAATTGAACTAAAATACTAATTAATGACATCTTATTCAACTTTTAAATCCACAAGGAACTCAGTAAATCGGAGGCTTAAAATCTCCGGAGCGCATCGTTACGAGAACTGAATTAAATATCGTTGTAACTTGTACCTACAGGATTCTAATGAAAATTTACAAACATTTGAAGGCAGTTGTAAGCTATAAAATGACGTTTCAAATAAGGCTTCAGAGCTCTTTTTTGAAGAGCTAGGACCTATTTTTGAGTTTTTTTATTAATTAAAATACTTCTAAACGGTGCATTATTTTGTTTTTCTTTATTGGCAAACAAATTATAACAAATTCATAGAAGCTGTGTACAAAAAATTATACATATTCGCTTAGCCGTTTCGGAGATACAGCGAACACGTAAACGTTACCCCAGCAGGATTTTGAATATCTCCGAAACCATAAACGATACAAATTCAAATTTTGTGGCAACATTTACCTCGTTCAGAATACTAATTATGTACCTAAAATTTATTTCAATAAACCCTTGAATTAACAAAACATCTGGCTGGGGTAACGTTACGCCAGCCAGATCTGTTTTTGTCAAATAACTAAAAAACCATAAGCAAAACAAATTTAAAAATCAGCACAACAATTGAAGAAGCTGGACTTCTAATTATCTACTTCAAAAAAAATGTGATTTTCGACAAAATCTGGCTGGGGTAACGCACACGGTTCAGCCATTGTGCTAGGTAATTAGTAACTAGGTACACTACTGTCTAAATCAGCTTCGAACATTTATTATGTTACCTAAGTTCGTGTTTATATTTTCAGATGCTGGACCAAATTACTGATGAGGAGTAAATATGAGGAGGTCTTCTAATTAAAACTTTCCTTGTATAGCAAATCACTGTTTTTTATTATCTTCTTATCCATTTAGTTTTACATATTTTATTAACCACAAAAATAAACCATCTTGAGAGAGAAGACAAAATCATAGAGAAAAAATGAAGCGAGTGAAGTATATCTAATCATAAACAAAATTAGTGTTGCCACCACATTTTATATAGGTAATAGATTTCTTTAACAAATTATTATGTAAGCTTATTCTAAAATACTTTAATGATGTAGCATTGCTTTATTATATTTAATTTTAATACTCTCCCTCAATGTTACATCATTAAATAACTAAAATTAAATTAATACAATCCCAAGCAAGTTACAAAATATTTAAATGGAATCTTAGATAAAGGTTTTGTTAGAACATCAGCTATTTGCTCTTTAGTTGAAATGAATTTTACATTTATTATACCATGCTCAATTTTCTCTTTAATAAAGTTATATTTGACATCCATATGTTTTAACCTTTTCTGATCAGGATTTTTAACTGTCTTGATAGTGCTTTGATTATCTTCAAAAATGGTTACATAGTCTATTTGAATATTCAAATCAAACAATAACTTAATAAGCCAACATGCTTCCATAGATGCTTCACAAAGTGATATTAATTCTGATTCAGTAGTACTTAGAGCAACAGTACTTTGTTTCTTAGATTTCCAAGTTACAGTAGGTATTATTAAACAATTTGAAGAAATACCTATCCAGATGTTGACTTTCGTTCAATGACATCTCTTGCAAAGTCAGCATCTGCATATCCAACCAATGTACAAATTAGGGTCATTACTACCTTTACTATAAATCAAAGTAAAATTGAGAGTTTGTTTTATGTACCTCAATATTCTTTTAAGAGCTTTAAACAATTTTTCGCAAGGTTTAGATTGAAATCTGCTAAGATAACAGACAGCTGTAGCAATGTCAGGTCTTGATCCTATCATAGCATACATTAATGATCCAATCAGTGAACGACATTTGTGTTCCCAACTAAAATCAATTTCATCATTATCAATATTTAGAACAAAATTTTGATCCATTGGTGTCTCACATCCCTTACAATCCTGCATGTTATAATTGAATAAAAATTTTTTCAAGTACTTAGTTTGATTAATATGAACCTCCCCTGTTAACTTGTCAATTGAAATTCCCAAATATACTTCTCATCAAAAAAATCGAAACACTTCCGTAAGTACCTACTAAGTTTGTTTGCAAGGTGTTTCGATTTTTTTGATGAGAAGTGTATGTAAGTTTATTATTAAGTACCCATATCTTTCATCCTAAAATTTGATGATAAGAACCTTTTCACATTTTCGATTTCTTGCATATCTTTCCCTAAAATCAGTAGATCATCAACGTACAGCAGTAGATACATATCCCCTTTGTTATATAAACAGTAATCATTTTGTGATCTCTTGAATTCATATTTCTGAATAGTTTCATTAAATTTTTCATACCAGTATTTTGGCGATTTTTTCAGCCCATATAAAGATTTTGTAAGTTTTAAAACATGACCATCTGGTACATTTTATCCCTCTGGTGGTTTGAGATAAACATTTTCTTTTATATCTCCATATAGGAATGCTCCTTTGACATCCATTTGGCTAATGTGAAGATCCTTATGAGCAGCAACTGACAATAATATCCTTAGTGTAGGAAGTTTCAATACCGGTGAATAGATATCTTCCAATTTATCACGTTGCTGGAAGCCTCGTACTACCAGTCTGGCCTTACAAATCTCTTTGTCTTCTATTTCTTTTCTAGTAAAAACCCATTTACAATCAATCAGCTTAACCTTCTCAGGTGTTGGTACAATTTTCCAAGTTTTGCTTTCTTCAATAACATGTAACTCTTCTTTTACTGCATCTTTCCAATCCTTTTCATCTTCTCTTCCTTCTATGTCTTTATAGTTTATAGGAACATTTCCATAGCATGTCAATAATGCATATAAAGCTTCTTCACTATCATCACTTAAATCTATCTCATAATCCTCCTGCCATTTTGGCTTCCTTGTTATTCTTTTTCCTCTCCCTGTTTCTAATCCTTCTCCATAATTTTCTGATAATTCCTTTTGTTTTTCTTTGTCTTGTATCTTCTTATTACTTGAAGTTTCTCCTCTATCTTTCAATAACTCGTTTTCATCCTTTCTTTGTTCATCATTTTCTTTTTCAGGTATATCTTCATTTTCATTTTCTTCGGGTCCATCATTAGATTTTGGTAAGTACAACATATTCCCACTTGTATTTTCTTTTTCATTGAATAAAGTATTTCTTCCTATCACTGTTCTTTTATTTTCCTCATCATATAATCTGTATCCTGAATTGCCATAACCAATCATAATCATCCTTTTCCCTGGATTGTCAAGTTTCTGTCTCAATTGTTTTGGTACATGATTGTATGCTATGCTTCCAAACACTCGCATGTTAGAGACGTCTGGCTTATGTCCATACCATAACTCATAGGGTGTTTTCTCTCTTCCTGCAGTTGGGCTTCTATTTGTCACATATGCTGAGTATAGCACAGCATCTCCCCAGAATTCCTTTCCCATTTTTGATTCTCCCAAAATAGTCCTTGCTTTGTCCATTATCGTTCTATTCATTCGTTCTGCAACTCCATTCATCTCCGGATTACCTATATGCAACTGTGTACTGAATAGTTATTCCCTTTTGATTACAAAAATTCTGTAGTTCATGTGACGTATACTCACCTCCATTGTCAGCTCTCAGTTTAAGTAAATTAGTATTGAAATGATTAGTTACAAGATTATAATAATAATTAAATTTTTCGCAAACCTCAGACTTTTCTTTCAACAAGTAGGGTACGTTGTGGTACAATGAACCGGGTAAATTTTGAGACCCTGTATCTTTTTTATTTATGTACCTTTTTCTTTCAGTTCTTTACTAAAAGTTAGGAAATTTATTCAAGTTTCTAAGTGCATTTATGCTTTTAGTAAAAAATATCATTTTCAGGTGAAATTATCAAGTTAAAAAGAAAACGGCATTTGGTTCATTGTGTACTCTTAGCATTATGCTATGAACCGGGGTATTTTCCACAGTGAACCATCCTATTTTCAACACATAAAAAAATGAAACAAAAAAGAAATAATGATATCTGAATGATATTTATCAATATTAAAATATATTCGTATATAAAATGAAACTGAATATTTATTGATTATATCATCATGTGCCTGTGGATTGAAATTTTATCATTAGAGTATATTTTTTATTTTAGACTTATATAATTTATATTTTATTGACATTCTTACTTGGTAAATTACATAAAAATAAATTACGACTCAAAAGTTAATCGTCCAAAAGTAAATAAAAGTTGAAAAAGTAACATGAGCTAGTTGTGCGTACGATTGAACCAGGTTCATTGTAGACCTCCTCAGGATGGTTCAATCTGAGACACCGTATTTTTAGATAAATTCAAATTTTAATTGTTTTTAAATTTATCTCCGAAATACATCGTTTACGCAATTTTCAAGGTAAATATGTGTGTGATAACATAAAAATACTGAAGTAACTAAATTGTCTTTCTCCAAGCTATTAAAAATCAAAGAAAGCTGTCAAAAATTTTTACTTTTGAAGTAGATTTTCACAAAAATGGTCCGCATTTAACCGTTAAAAAGAGGATCGCCACGGCGATTGGGGTGGAGGAGGGGGATGAAGTTGCGATTTGTTCACCGGTATAAGCACGATCGGGTCATGTCGTGTTTCAGAGAAATATCGATGGTTCACTGTGCCTGCCTGGCTCATTGTAGAACTACCGACCCTATATCACAGTGAAGTGTGTGTAATCATCTATAAAAGATAAAAAATATCTATAGCCCTCTCTTGAGACTGGGGTGATTGGCCCACACACATCGGTGTGTACCAATTCTAAAGGATGCTTTGCCCTATAACCAAACCTATTAAATGGTTGCCTTGTCATTTTACCTAGCACACATGGTTCACACAAAGTGTTCTCATTAATTGGACCATTTTTTATATTGTCTAATCCAGATACTAAATTTTTACTGCACAATAACTTTAAATTTTTTAAACCCAGGTGACCAAACCGTCTGTGCCACAACTGTACATTATTATCATTATCAGAGACAAAATTACAATTTTTATTTTCCAAATGTTGCATTTTTATTGTGTACAGAGAACCTTCATTATTGCCAATCATAATTAACTGATCAAAATGATACACTCTTACTTTACCTCTAAAAAACTCTACTCTCATATTATGGTTTTGCAATTTTGAAACGGACAGTAAATTTTTTCTTAAATCAGGCACATAATAAACGTTCTTTATAGTGCAATCTACAAAATGCTTACAGACATGACATCTTGCTTTAATATTCCCAATACCTATTGCCTTTAGCGTGACACCATTCTTGGCTGCTGCAATTTCTTTAGGGCTAGACAACTCAATGTATTCTGAAAAACAATTTAAATTATTAGTTAAATGATCTGAAGAACCAGAGTCAATGCACCACACCATTGTTTGTAATTCACTGTTCAAAACTACATTTTCTTCATAAGTGTGATTTTCTGATTCCACATTAAATGCAATGTCCTCTGAAGCAAAGTTAACAGCATTATAATTTTCCCTGTTCCATCTCTGGTTTCCTCTATAATGTCCTCTCTGAGGGTAGCCTCCTCTTCCTCTATTTGTATGTCCACGGTTTCCATATCCTGTTCCAGATTGTCCATATCCTGTATTTCCAATTTGTCTATGTCCTGTATTTCCAAATCCGGGATGTCCATATGCTCCTCGCTGTCCTGTATTGCCATATCCTCCTCGCTGTCCTGTATTTCCATATCCTGCTCTCTGTCCTCTAAAGCCGGTGTTTGACATGTATCCGCGTCGATGAAAGAACTCTTGTTGCTGTTGATTTCCGGCCCTACACTCTGCCCGCTTGTGTCCTTCCTTTCCACATGAAAAACATGTAAAAGCACTCTTATCATAACCCGGTGTTCGATTTTTGTAATGTTTTCTTCTCTCTTCTTCTCCAAGTAGTCTGTCTTTTACCATATCCAAAGTTAACTCAGGTAACGACTCAAGTGTTGAAACTATCATAGAATATGACTCGTTCATAGATAGTAATACTGTATTTATTTTTTCTTCTTCTGTAAGTGGGCTTTTTGCGTCTTGAAGCTGATTAAAAATCTTTGTAAGTTTACTGAAGTGTTCTTGTAATGTTCTTGTTCCCTCTTCAAATATAATATCTGTCAACTGTCTTCTTAGAAAAAGTTTCGATCTTGTTCCTCTTTGTGAAAACTGGTTTTCAAGTTTTTGTAACATATTATAGGCGCTTGTTTGGTCTTGAATATATTCTATATGGCTATCAGCTACAGAGCTTATAATTATATTTTGTGCTCTTGCTTCTTTCCGTTTGTTCAACGAATTTATCGCGAAATCCTTAATAGTAACTGCTTCTATGCAGTCCTCTTCTCGTAGCATTGCCATTAATCTAAATTTCCATGACGAGAAATCTTCTCCTGCAAACTGTTTCCTCCAATTCCAAATTTTCTCTCAAGACGCCATTACCAAATTTACCAAACCCACGCCACCGAGTATTTTTTCTTAAAATCACGGACTGCTACCACTGATGAGGAGTAAATATGAGGAGGTTTTCTAATTAAAACTTTCCTTGTATAGCAAATCACTGTTTTTTATTATCTTCTTATCCATTTAGTTTTACATATTTTATTAACCACAAAAATAAACCATCTTGAGAGAGAAGACAAAATCATAGAGAAAAAATGAAGCGAGTGAAGTATATCTAATCATAAACAAAATTAGTGTTGCCACCACATTTTATATAGGTATAATAGATTTCTTTAACAAATTATTATGTAAGCTTATTCTAAAATACTTTAATGATGTAGCATTGCTTTATTATATTTAATAATTACAAAGATGTAAAGAAAGGCATTTTTGATGATGCTCAAGTATATCTTAATTCTTACAATTAAGTAAGTACACTAGCAAGCACATGCAGCTGGACACTTGCATTACCAAACTCGCCCCTACTCCTATGGATTAACGGCGCTCTCAAGGTCAAAGTGTCCAGCCGCATGTGCTGGCTGCTCAACATACAATTATGTAAAAAAAAATCTTTCAGTATGAAGTTTAATAATATATGTTTACCCATTTAGATGACATCAGTGTCTAGAGCAGATATTTACCTATTTAAATAAAATTTTAACATGTTTAGTGATTTCGTCTATGATTTTCTTGAATAATGTTTTTTTTCCTACTATTTTAGCTTAGGTTCATGGCAGTTAAAAAAGTGATAAAAATTGATATATTACCTACTAAAGAATCTCAATAGAATAACTTATTTTCAGCATCACAGGTCACACAACTAGTTAAATGTAATACCACCTTCTCAAAATAAGCAATGACAAACGGAGTCACAGAACTGCAACTGAAGATCAAGTGATGATCATCATACGAGGTGGTACGGGCCGGATCCTTGTGGAGCACAGTCGCGGCAACAACAAAGTATCGGCTGGGGCGGCGGCGCGTGGTTGACTTCTCTAATGCAGATTCACTACATAGTATAAAATAAAGTTGCTTTCTCTGTCCCTATGTCCCTATGTCCCTTTGTATGCTTAAATCTTTAAAACTACGCAACGGATTTTGATGCGGTTTTTTTAATAGATAGAGTGATTCAAGAGGAAGGTTTATATGTATAATACATGCATAATATACTTAAGGATAACCCACAATAACCATTTTCCCGCGCGGAGCCGGGGCGGGTCGCTAGTCGTTGATAAATTACCGTTTATACCTTTTTTATAATTTAGAATTCAGTTTAAAAAGCTGTAATAATTATATAGGTAATTAACATAATTTTTGCATAGGTAATTAACATAATTTTTGAATATTTCTAGCAGCCGTTGAGATCGGACGTGTCGATTATTTACTAAAATAAATAATTGCTTGCAAAATCGTGACCTAGGTCTTCCATCAAGCGGAAGCAATATTATCTGTGTCACCTGATGTTTAAGTGAACTCTACGATGTGCAGTGATTTTATTTAAATAAAGTTAAAACTAAAAATGGAATCTGTGTTTAACCGGAGCACGCTCACGCGCCGCAGCCCCACGCGCTCGCCCGCTCCCGCTGCCCAGCCCGTCTCGCCCGCATCCCCCGCTCCCCCCGTGCCCCGCCAGCAGGAAGAAGAGCCCCCTGAAGTGGTTTCCACATCTGAGATTCAGAATTATTTGACCACAATTAAACACTGCCTTAACGAGGTATGCACTATTGCAGCCGAAGGAAAACTCAATTCAGACCAGCGAAATAGAATAAATTCTATGTGCCGTAAAGTAGGCCATGGAACCTCGCAATTTTTAGTGCAATATCAGTCCCTGAAGCAAAAGGCCACCCAGACCCATTTTACCCTACAAGCCCTGAGAGAGAAACTTGATCTTTCGCAACAACTACAAGACCTCAAACAAAGAATTGAACAGTCCTCCACAGCAGCCCCAGGACCCGTAACCTTCGCCGAAACTGTTAAAAAAGGCTCGAACAGTTTTATTCAGCCGAGCAACATAAGTTCTGTAGCAATTTTTCCAACTGATAAATTAAAATCGAGCGAAGAGACAAAGTCACAAGTCCAGAAAATAATTAAGCCGGAGGAAATGAAACTGCATGTAAGAGGTTTGCGAAAGATTAAGAATGGCGGAATTATTTTAAGCACAGACTCAAAGGATGACATCATGAAACTGAAGCAGTCAAAGCAGCTGACTACATCCGGCCTCACTGTGGACGATGCGCATAAACGAAGGCCCAGAATCGTAGTCATTGGAGTACATTATTGATGCAGGAAACAGATGTGTTCAATTGTATTTACCAGCAAAACTTAAGCGATAAAATACAAGGCATGACTCTCGATTCGTTTTTGGCCTCCACAAAATTAAGCCATAAATCGGGAAAGAGGGACGCTGAGACCTGTAATTATGTGATAGAAGTCTCAGCATCTGTACGCAGGTCTTTAGTGTCAAATGAGAGGGTGTTTGTAAATTGGTCATCGTGTCCAGTAAGAGATTTCACTCTCGTTACGAGGTGCTACAAGTGCCAACAATACGGTCATGCAGCCAAATCATGCCGAGAGCTGAATACTTGTAGTCATTGCGGCGATGTCGGTCATGCAATACAAGAATGCACCAAAAAAGCAGAACCGCCAATATGTGCGACGTGCTTACATTATAAGAAGCCGTGCAATCACAAAACAGGTGACGCTGATTGCCCTGCTAAAAAAGTTGCCGAGAAGAGGTATATTAACTCCATAGATTACGAAGGCGCCTAAGCGCCTGGATTATCATAGCTCTTTTTATTTTCTTGTGATTCATAGATATGTAGGATGTATTTTTATATAAATAAACTTCATTTTTAGCTACAATAGGCTATTTGACTACTTTTTGGAAATCGTATTAAATTATTCTTTATTACATAATAAGCACGCTACATTGATATTTCTGAGATATCTACTGTATTTAATAATGAAAATCAATGATAAAGTTGAAATTTTAAAGATCACACCTAAAACGGTCATCTGACACGTGTGACGTCACTGGTTAGTAAACAAAGTCTGTCGCAAATTGAAATACAGCGGATGACGTGTATCTAATATAAATACGTAAAAATTCATGAAATAACTATGTTTTAGACCAAAAATGAAATGGCCATGACTTATAAATGGTGTGTAGTTCCACGGTGTACAAATACCTCTGTAAATAGTCACAAACTGTTCCTTTCTATTCCGACGAATCCCAAATGATAAAAGATGTGGTACTTATTAACCAGGTCCGCATCGTTAGCTGTAAAATAATAATGCAGCGGTATTCTAGAAGGTCATACCATAATATATCAATAAGTTTTTCTTGTAAAGATTTTTTTTATTAACAAAACAAACTGTTAGTTATCTTTCATACATTTTGTTTGAGGTTATAAACGCAACTTGTTTTTTTTTATTCTTTTGTTCTTTCGAACAGGCTAAGGTCAATGACCATGGTGCCTAGTCTTCAGTTGCAAATCTTTGCATGTATGTTGTATTGTAAATCAAGGGTATGTCTTCAATATTGTTTATTCTTGTCTTTAGTGAGAATACAAAATGTACGTCTTCAGTTTTGTATATCTTATGTAAAAACGCAACTTGATTTTACATATCATTTAATTTTCATTAACAAATAAGAGAAACGCAATAGCCATACAGCCAAAAAAAAATAGAATTTTGCATTCAGCCAATTAATACTATGGGTAGGCTTTAGCACCGTATACCGTAGTTTAAATCCATACAAAAGTGCCATTTTGGCACGCTTCTAAATTTCTGGTGGTTTCGGTCTGCAACAGTCAGGGTATCACGCTCTTAGCCAAATTACAGGAGAACAGCCCCCCGCTCGCTAAATAAAAATTGATTAATAGGTTAGGTAAGACAGGTCAGTGTCAATAACAGAGCACGGAGCCACAGAATGAGCTGAGCGAGACGCGAGCGCGCTGCGGTAGCGGCCGGCGACCACCAAATATTATTTGAATAAAGAAATAAAAAAGCTCATAAAATACAAAATTTTTCTTATTTCCCTCTTAAGGGGGGCTCTAAACCTGTTACTATTTTATTCTAATCCCTTTTTTCTTGTTACTTTGAACAGGACCCAAAGATAAAAGACTATAAAAGATTAGGCTGTATAGCAAATTTATTCATTGCCTACTAATAGAGAGTAATAAAAATAATGAACAGAAAGAAAGAAATTGGCGCTTTTTGTACTGAAAATGTATGTGAAAAAATTATTTTGTGAGTGTGATAGGTATAAATGTGTTTATTACAAAAAGGATGTACCTATTAAAACTGTAAGTAGAGACTTTTTAGAACCACCCAACATCATCACCTTCTCACCATTCATGAGAAATCTGTAAAGAACTAAAATGCGTAACTAGTCAAACTTAGTCAAAACGATTACCCCCTAAAAGCGTCTATCTTGTGTAGGTTGTAGGTGGCTCGCACGAAATTTGGTTCCATTTTGAATATATTATATGCCACTTGTTATAAAACTTATCAAAAATTACTTTAGAAATAGCTAAAAGATCCAATATTGCGACTCCGAAAATATGAAATACATACAATTGTCAGTAGAGGAATTCTTGATTACTAACCAGTGACGTCACTAGAGTTGCAACCAATAACAGAGCGTTCACGTCACAGATAAAATTTCAACATTTTCTGTATTTTATTTCGTAATATATGCGAAAATTACACATTATTTAGTTTAAATAAAGGGGTATATATCTTTTTTATGCTATTATCTGATAGGATGACCACAATCAATAGTATATTTTTAATGTTGTCAAATACCCTATTATTGCTTGTAAGTAAATAATCAGTCATAGTGCCGACTTAATAACCCTATTTTACAAATAAAAATAAATCACGTACACAAATTGTATTGAAAATAAAATGTAAACAAATTCAGTTGAGATGTGACTTTGACCAGATTATCAAACTGCTGACGCGGAATCATTCCAACAAAATGTCCATCGAGCAAAATGATGCAACTTAATTTAGCAATAGGTACTCTTGCGTCTTATATTTTTTTTTTTTTTTTTTATAAGTAAAATGATTTGCCTGTATTTTTTATAACGTTAAGATTAATCGCGGTAATTATTTATTAATTTATTAGTTAGCACTGTTTTCGCCTGAGATACAGGTTCATTCAACCTAGTTCAGGCTTTTGTAAAATTATTTCCTTTTGTTTTGTTTAGTCTTTAGTAATTATGTACATGTGAATTTAATAAATTTTATTATTATTATTATTATTTTCAAATTTCTTTTTTTTTCCTCGGTTTTCACCGGTTTACCAATACGCACGGGCCTAAGCCAAGTGCGTACCGGGACAAGAGTTCGAGAGGCTCTGTGGGTTGGTATAATTCGTGTTTGGACACGGGAGAGTTTGTGAGGTTAGTTGTGGGATGGGTTCTGTAGTACTAAGTTGTGAGGTATGGTTTGTAGTGGTATGTGTGGATGGCGCGGTTGTGGATGATGTGATAGGGTGAGGTAAAGGTGAGTCTGGTTCATTTTGCAGGAATTTTCTGACAATGCGACATGTGTTCATAATTGCAGCCTTTTGCAGGAGGTGGTAGGTGTGGGAGGGTAAGCCAAGTGTCTTCAGTGACTGGTGTAGCTGCTTCGGAATTACGCCTGTTGTTGAAAGAACGATCGGGACTATTATAACTTTCTGCAGGTGCCAGATTCTGGTTATTTCGTCCTTTAGTTCGGTGTATTTGGTTAATTTTTCAGCTATTGTGTTTTGCAGGTTATGTGTATTAGGAACAGCAATGTCGATCAAGTACCCGATTTTGTCAGTTTTATTTATTAATGTGATATCTGGTCTATTGTAGTGAATGGTACGGTCGGTGAGTATGGCTCGGTCAAAGTATAGTTTTGTAGAAGTATTTTCTAGGACAGTTTGGGGATTGTACTTGTAGTATGCCTGAATAGATGTGATTAAGTTTTGTTGGTGGGCGAGTTTTTGGTGTATGATGTTTGCCACTTGGTCATGTCTATGTTTATAATCAGTCTGAACTATGGATTTGCATGCGCCTGTTATGTGCTGAATGGTCTCTGGGCAACTGTTGCATTTTCTGCATGTGTCGGATGTTAGAGTCTTAGTAATATATTTCTGATAATTTCTAGTTTCTATAACTTGGTCTTGTATTGCCATAATGAAACCTTCAGTCTCCGGGAATAGACCACCACGTCTAAGCCATGCGTTCAACGCATCTTTGTCGACATTAGTTTGGCTTAAGTCGTGGTAATGCCTTCCATGTAGAGACTTTCCGGCCCATTCAGCGAGTTTTGTCTTGTCATCTGTCAGTTTCTCGTTATTTTGTAATGTTTTATCTTGCAGGTTTAATGGTGTTGCTTTGTGGTCATTTTGGGCTATTGCTTTATGAAGGGTGGATGTTTATTATTATTGTATGTGATGCTATTCACCACTATCATTATCATTTATTAAAACTAAGTGGCCACTAAAAGACGAACATTAATTAAAAACTGTTATTTACGTGTTTATAATGGGGTTAGCTGAATGTTTTTTTGTAATATCTACTATTTTGGTGTCAATAAAGAACATTTGTGTTATTTTGATATGATTGTTTTTGTTATCACTATATTGACTGTATGTATTTAATATATGTATAGGTATATTATGTATTCTGCGAAAATCCTTACATTATATTATTAGCCTTACTCCTTACGAATATTATGTCACTATAAATGCGAAACGAAAATAAATATTTTTGAGGACAACAGCTGAACGAATTGCAAATGCGATTAAAAAAAATCATTTCGGGGAAGGATATTTTATGCTTCAATAAGCACATTACTACAGAATTAGTTACATGCATTTTAGCGGGGAAAAATACCTTGGGATTTTTTTTTAAAACATGGTATAATATAAAAGATGACGTAGGTATCAAGAAGTTGACAAAAAAAATGAAATGAGGGCCTTCGCGTTACTTGAAAAAGGCAACTGTCTTTTTATTCAATCATACCTACTTTAACACCTATACCAAATTAGTCTATAAAAATATAAATCAACAAGCCCTTTAAAAAATTGTATTTTATCTCCTAAAATACAAATATAACTAAAGAGTGAATTTCAACAGGTCTCCTAAAATCTTCATTCCCGTGGTTTTTTTACCTTAAGGTTTATTAAAAAAAAAGTCTGCGTTTATTAAAGCTTTTGAAAATGTATGTATCCTTGCTAAATATCTAGCAGATAACTTAAAAAACTAACGAGATACGTAAGATCGAAAATTTCGTGTCACGGCGATGAAACATGCGTGCACGGCAATGAAACAAGTGTCCACGGCAATGAAAGAACTGTGCTCCAACAGATGTTTTCTTTGCCTAATCATAACATGGCGATGAAAACGTAAAACACGGAAATGAAATATTTGGCCACGGCAATGAAACATCTGGCCACGGCAAGGCATGGCGATGAAATTTTTTTCATTTCCGTGTCTTTTTTTTCATTGCCATAGCAAATTTAGGCCACGGAAACCATGGAAATGAAAGCATGGAGATGAAAATCAGAGCAAAAAATGTAAATAACAAAAAATCTATTAATTATTCAAAGTAATAAATACTTCACAAATAAACATAAAAGAAATGACGTTCTATTGAATACTTAATCAAGAAGGTAAACTTATTCAAAGAGAAGTTATACCTATGCACGGCGATGAAAGAAAAAATGTCCAGTAACAAAAAAATTTAATACTTAAATTTATAGCACGAAAACGCAGGCACGTGTGGCCGTCCTTCCACGTCGAGCACTTAGGCGGCACTCATACGCAACGTTTAGCACACCAATGGGAGGACACAAGGTGTTAGATAAAACAATATCCTTGAACATAATTAGGACACGGCAATGAAAGGTAGTTCTGGGACAAATGTCTTTTGATGAACCATTCGTTGTATTGTTCAAATATTTTAATAAATGTATTACGTAGCAATACCTTAACTATTCACGTATCAAATAAAGTTAGGTTTTAATGTAAACAACCCATAATTTTTTAACAATGAGGCATAATACACATCAAGGTGAGGTGTGGACAAACACGGTAATGAAAGATTTCGAGGTTTAATAAAATTTTTTGGAGTATCTATTAATCCTGTTATTAAAATATTCAGTGCTCCACATAGATTACTATTTCACCTAACTAGAAAAAAATATTAGAAAATTATAACTATATTTTTTAATACCAATTTCATCAATGCCGCGCAATTTTTGGTCCCGGGAAATTCACCCTAATGCTAAACCTTTTGAAGTTTCTATAAACACGTAAACTAATGCAAAAACTAAGTAAAAATATATTTTAAGTAAATTAACAAACATCTTAATTGAATCTCACTCAGTCGACACTAACTTTTTATTTGACAGATCGATTCGAGTTCTTTAAACGAGGGGAGTTGCGAGATGATGCTTATAGAATGCCAATTTATACGTCATTCCATACTTAAATGTCATAATCTCGAGTGTGCATTCGTCTTATGTGTCGAGGTTTACAGAATGCCGATTTGTAAACTCACGGCGGATTCAGCTTCGAGCACTAGAAATCGGCCTTAGAGAATAGCACTGCTGTCATTCGATGTTTACAATCGATTTAAACGATCAATCTGGTTTCAATCGCCAACACGGCCATCCTGCATTGACACACGTTCTCGTGTGTTCGATTCGAAACTAATTAAAAGCAACACTTAATATACCGCTCGGCTATTCATGACCAAAACAATACTAGATCGAAGAATGTTTAATTCCTGCCAGATAAATTCAGTTACAGTAAAAACGAACAAGTACCATTACAGTTCCAAGTCACAGTCACACAGTCACTAGTCGTAAACCGTAATCACTATTAAAGTCAAATATGAGGTATCTTATTCGCGGCCTACTGCTATCACATAGACTCGCAATGTCCATCCCTCCTGGACTCAGCAAGTCAATTTTATGACTTCATGGACTCCAAGACCCAAACACAACGTTATAACCTCAGCCAGAGCAAGGTGCACGCCGCGCATGCACGGACTACTCAAAGTGGACTATGTCTGTTTCAAAAGTGAGCGCGTCTCTTACTTTAAAAGAGAGCGTCCCTAAAAAAAACAACAATGTACCACTAAAAGCACGCACAGATCTATTTACACAAACACATGGACTCACCATGTCATACATGTGAGCCGGTGTACTCAGTACACATAATTGCAGAGGTCTCCCATGAGACTTAAATAAACACAAGGACTCACCATGTCACACATGTGAGCCGGTATACTCAGTACCTACACATAATTGCAGAGGTCTCCCATGAGACTTAAATAAACACAAGAACTCACCATGTCACACATGTGAGCCGGTGTACTCAGTACACATAGTTGCAGAGGTCTCCCATGAGACTAAATAAAAACAGTCATTAGCTCCAGCCGCACATCGCGCCCTGAACGATTCAAATCGCAGTTACGACTACGATGGAGCATAATGAAGACAAAGAAATTTTAATAAGTAGCTCAATAATTGCAGAGAAATCTCCCATGAGATTCAAATAAAACCGTCATACCTCCAGCCGCGCATCGCGCCCTGAACGATTCAAATCGCAGTTACGAATACGACGACGGAGTGTATGAAAACACAAAAATAAGTAGCTCAATGCTCATTCATACCCCCAGTCGCGCATCGCGCCCTGAACGATTCCAATCGCAGTTACGACTACGATGGAGCGTATGAAGACACAAATAAGTAGCTCAATGCGTGTTTATTAAACACTAGCTTCCATCGCGCGGATAACATTAAATCATGAAAACAGAACTTTTATTACAAGAATTTTAAACTACCTATTTACATCACAAAAGTAAAATTATTACTCGATTATCTGATTATCATCTTTATCAACGTCAGGTTAACATATTGTCTAAGTCAGATCAACTTCGCCAAAAAGTTCGTCATGAATGTACTAGTAGCTACAGGCAGGTAGATTCTTTCACCGCTTTCAACGTACAACGAACTCACAACATTTTTTTATTTAATCATAATCATAATCATAATCATAATCATTTATTTGCTAGAAAATGGTACAAGTTAGCAGATGAACAGCACATATAGATAAACACATTTTCAGTCACAAAAATTGTAACATGCAAATATAAAATAGTCAATAAATGTAAAACGTTAATAGATTACAATTAGAAAATCACAATTTATCATGCTTTTTTTGTAAGAATTCTTGGACTGAGTAAAAATTTTGTGATTGAAGCCACTTTATGCAGTTTGTTTTTAAACGTTTTTATAGGCTCTTTCTTCAATGATTGTGGTAAGTTGTTATAAATAGTCACACACATATACACACAGTTTAGGACAGTTTTTTTTATATCTCTCCGTTTTGGGGACAACATTGGATATCAAATTGTCAGGGTTTCTCAGGCTTCTTGCACGCAAATCCTTAGCCTTTTCAAAGAGGTGCGAATATTCTTTGACAAATTTGGCCACTTCCAAAATATAAAGACTTGGCAGTGAAAGAATCTGAAGCCTTTGAAAAAGTGGACGACATGAATCTAGTGGACTAGCACCACAGATAGAGCGGATAGGTACATTTTTTTTGTGCTACAAATGTTCTTTTGAAGTCTGTACTATTTCCCCAGACAAGTAGCCCATATCTAAGAACAGATTCTACGTAGCCGAAGTAAGCGGCCAAGGCAGCATTAATGGAAACCGTTTTAGAAAGGACATCATTCACGTTTCACACAATGTTGGACCAAAAAAGTGAAAATGCCGGCCAAGGAAAAAAAATGTATTTTTCGGATAGAACACGTCGTAGTTTCTATATTTCTTTACTTTTTTTTTACATTTTCCCTAAAAAAAATAAGGCCTATTTTTAAAACGGATTTTTTCGCGTACTCACTTGAATCATGTTGGAATCCTCCAAAACACTCATTACTTAACACTTCACGATTATTTTGATATAAAACACTCACAGAAATACAAAAATAGTTATTTATGATACTAGTGCGGAAAGTATGTGATTTCCGATGAGTGTCATTTTATTCACGAGCGAGCAAAGCGAGCGAGTGTATAAGCCGACACGAGTCGGAAATCATCTTTCGCACGTGTATCATACAACATTTTACAATGCATTGTGCAAGAAAAAATAACAGTTATATTAAAAAGGCGTATAAATGACGGGCTTCATAAACAAAACACATTCGCGCTGAAAAAAACATCTACTGCGCATGTGCAAAGCTGTCGAATCGCAATAAGGCAATGAGTAAAATTTATTCAGCCACGCAAATTTTTAATTAATATTTGAACGTAATTTATCAATAAAAATCAATTTCTAAAGTAATTATACTAATTATAAACGCGTTTATTGAATTGTTATTTTTATTGTTCCCTTTATATTAGTAACAATTGGTTATAAAAATATCTCAAATACTGAAATGTTAGGTTGACTGGCTAAATGACAGGCTGAGCAAAAATTAAATAAAATCTGAAAAGTAAAAAGCACTAGTGCGGAAAAGTACTACTTTCCGCACTGTTTGGCTGCTTAGAAAAACGCTCTTTTCGAGCATATGCATTGTAAACTCATTAATATTTCCACAAGATACGACAGAGTCCCGATTGTAAACAGATGACGTCAGTTTTGACCTCCAAGAAAAAATACTCATCGAAAAAAAAATTACACCGGCCACCTACCATTTGCTTCGTAAACTACTTGAGAAGCTCTCCATAGAGTTTCGTACCAAATAGTTCGGTATTTATTGCACAGATGCCACTTTTTTAAACATCTGAAGTGCCGGGAAAAACTTTACCCTGTGCGTTATAGGGTATCGCCACCGGCGGTTAAATCTTTACCCAGGGCGGTCCAGTGGTATTTTTTTAATTTTTTTACTTTTTTTCCTTAATAATAAACAAAAAAAAGTCGATGAATGATCATTCTTATGCATCAAAATAATACTTTCATAATATATTTTTTAATTATAAACAAATACATACTTAATCCATGTGGGCCCTAATTATGATAATAAAAAAATAAGTTAAACTACATAAAATAAAGGATTAAAATTTATTCAATACAATATGACTACATGCGCTGTGACATGCGTCAAAATAATACTTTTATAACAACATTTTTATTATTTAATTAATAGCTTCTAACAATACAACCATGGGGTGCACAGGATTAGTGTCATAGTAAAAGAATACAGGAATTGTGTGTTCTACCCGAAAGTTATACTTTTTTCTGCTGGCCGGCACTTTTACTTTTTTGGTCCAAAATGAATGATATCCTTTTGTATAGAGGGTAACTAAACTTGTTGATTTTGCTACTTACAGAATGCACGTGGTTTTTCCATTTAAGTCCATTGTCAATTATTATTATTATACCTAAGAAGTTTACACAATCAGTTTCGTCAATTTTATTTCCGTCATACATAATATTTAATTTCACATTTAAATTATTAAAATTCATAAAATTTGTCTTCTTTATGTTAACTTGCAGATTATTGTAATTCATCCAGTCTATAACTAATTTAATAACGCTGTTTATGTCATCCTCATGATAAGAAATTGGGTTAGATTTATTTGTAGTCACTATAATTGAAATGTCATCGGCGAAAAGAATTGTTCTATGTTTAGTGATGTCGGGGATGTCATTGATATAAATTAAAAATAGCAAGGGTCCAAGGACGCTACCTTGAGGAACGCCAAACGAATTTATTCTATAACCCGATTTTTCTGTTACTACTGTAGATTTTGAATTTAGTTTTGAGATTTCAGTACATTGAGTCCTATTAGAAAGGTAACTTTTGATCCACATTAAAGCGGGACCTCTTACCCCGCAGTTATCTAGTTTAGAAAGCAGCAATTTGTGTGAGACATGATCGAATGCTTTTTTCATGTCAAAGAAAAGTACGGTCGTAAATAGCTTATCATTTGTTTTATGTAATACTTCGCTTATTAGGTTGTAGGTTGCCAGAGTAGTAGACTTCTTTCGTTGGAACCCATATTGATCACTTTTTAAAATGGAATATCTACTTATTAAAGAATGTTATCAATTGACTATGCATAATTTTTTCAAAAATTTTTGACAATACCGATATAAGTGCTATAGGCCGATAGTTATCAATAACAGATCGGTCACCTTTCTTGTACAGGGGTTTAACAATTGTCAATTTTAATTGATCAGGAAATGTATTTGTTCTAGGGAGAGATTTATTAAGTAGGCAAGTACTGCCGCAATTTCGTGTCTACATTTTTTTAAAATATTCGTACAAATATTGTCATGCCCTGCAGATGCTGTATTTTTTAACGACATAATTGTGTTAATCACGTCGTTTTCATTAATAGGATTTAAATAAATAGAGTTTTGCAGATGTGAGCTTACTTTTATCTTTTTAGTCTTTGATTATATACAACTCCTAGATAGAGCCTAAGGTGTTCAAAAGCGTCTAAAAAAAAGGAGGTTAACTGTTAGCCTCACCTCGATTTTTCATCTGTCAGTCCGAATTGAGATGTCAAGCGAACCGCTAGTCCAAAGCGGCTTATAGAATTTTCATTTTTCTTCAATAAAATTACAAGTTGCGTCATAAAAGTATGCCGGAATTAAAAAGGGAGATTTAAAATGTCTAAAGGGATAGTCTTCCATCCGTAAATAACGTTAAAACTATGAATTTTCAACTTTAATGCTTTGAATTTACGTCAAGATATTGCGACTCCATATTGTGTTATTTTCTCGGGGCTGCCATATTATTGATTCCACGTTTCCCCAGAAACCATTTATTATTTTTATTTTTAATAAAAGTTGGTTCTTGATTTAATGCTTTTTTTGTTTTTCAAATATATAATATAATGTATGAAACAATAATGCAGCACCTATTTATTTAGAAACTCGCGTAAATATGTAAATATCCCGTTCATAATTAAACGTGTCTATTTAAAAAACAACGCAAACAAATATATAACCAAATACGCAACTCAACTTCTTAAAAAGTTTTTAATAATAATATTATTTTAATATGCTCATAACGTATAACTATGAGCAGAATTCGTAATTTTCCCGAAATATGTGGAAATAACGCCATACATGATAACCCTATGAATAGATGACAGTTGTGTAAAACATAAGCTGTCACGCACACAAGCATATAAAAGTTGGCCTGTTTTTTCGGTGGTGTCAACAAGGCGACACTCTATCTAGGAGTTGTATATAATCAAAGTTTTTAGTATTATTACTTTTATTTACATTTCTAGAATTTATAAAATGGTCATTGAACTTTGTAGCCATTTTCTCAGGGTCAGTTATTACTTCTTCATTTTGTTCAATTTTATCTATATAATTTATGTGTATTAAAATTTCCGGTTACGTTTTGTATGACTTGCCATGCTGCACGACACTTATTCCTACTATTCAGAATATATCTACTGTTGGATTTTCGCTTTGCGGTAAAAATACATTTTTAAAGTATTTTTGCATATTTGCGGTAATTTTCTTTCGCATTCTTCGTTTTCTGTTTATAGTAATTAAACCTAAGTTTACCTTTCACTTTGGTAGGTACTTATTTTAAGGCCCTTTGAGATCCAGCGTACGGGTTTCCCTGAAAATACTTTCACCTTGACTTTAGGAAAGCATTGTTCATATAACAAACAAAATATGTCATAAAATTTCGAAAATGCAGTTTCAAGATTGGTTTCCAAGTATACATCCATGAAAGAGAGACTACTTAAGTAATTACGAAACTTGGCAATGTTTTCAGCAGAATAGCATCTTTTGTAAATAAACGTGAATGGTGGTAGAGGATATTTAGTTCTGTTCAGAGTCTAAGCTTCGTTTAATTTAGCAAAGATACGCTAGATGGCGTTGTGCCAAACAGAAGTCCTAAAACGCGGTATCGTTTGGTCTTTTGCAAATTATAAAGTGTATTTTTTTGGTGACAATATACGATCTACTTTTAACCACATTATTGTGTTTTATTTCTAAAACCTATTTTGTGGGATTTTTTGGACATTGTTCATGGTCCTTCGACACCGGTACCACTGGTGATTTGAAGTAGACTTTGCACTATTGTCCCATCGGCGCCGACCAGGGGCGTAATGCTGCCTATGGTGCTGTAGTTCCAGTCTTCAGGTCAGGAGCAGCATCACACGCGGGGGAGGACAACCCCTTGGGACACCCGCAGGTCAACGCGAGCGAGAGAGACGGATACAGTGAGGGAGGGGAGCACCCCCTTGGAAACCCATCAGTACTACAGTTACTGTGATTGGAGGAACGAGCGGCAAATCAAACGTCAAGTTGACAAACGGAAACGTCACAGCTGTCAAGTGGATTTTGACATCTGCCATCAAGCTGTCAGTAGAATCGGGCTGTCAGTGTCATCGAGTTGTCAGTGTCAATCTGGCAAACGTCAACGTCACTGTCATCGAGTTGTCAGTGTCAATCTGGCATACGTCAACGTCACTGTCATCGAGCTGTCAAAGTCAAGGATCATCCGCTGTCAATCCTAGCATCCAGTAGTGACCAAGTGTGAGTGAACTTTAACAGGACAAATTGTGAGTAAAAGTTTGAACCTTATTTACAAGAGCTAATTAAC